>AYLM01000002.1:0-13934 GCA_001625345.1 Cairneyella variabilis
ATAAGGAGTCCATCGCCCATCCCTCCCTCCCAACTCTCTCTCATCCTCTTCCAAACTTCCCTCTGCAAGATTTCCGTGTTCCTCAGCTCGCTTAACACTCCAACCATAATCTCTCGTCAATTCCGCACTCGCGATGTCGCCCAATATCCCAACTTTTGGTGTTGTGAACTTTGGCGAGGAAGAGAAGCCAACCGAGCACCCTCGCGACACGGTAAGCGAAAAATTTTGGTGTTCTTGCGCACTCGCATCGCTTAATTTTTTGACTCCGAAGAACACGATTGGGAGAACTGACATAACGCAGGGCTACGGCAATTAATTGTTGTTTAAATTAGTTATTTCGGGTGCGTGGTGGTTGGGGGAGATTTTCGTAAGTCGATGGTTTGCTGGTATCCGGCATACGAATTTTCATTTCTGAAAGAAGCTCGGCGTTGGGCGGGTGCTCCCGCCGCTAGCACGGACCACTTTTCCCTTTCAAAATATTGTTCTCCTCTACGGACTGTACCCTGACTTCTCTCAGCATCAACTTCCGACACTCTCCATCTGTAACTGGCGCAGTGGCTTGCTACTTTGTTCAAGGGGTTCAGTTAATTGAAGGAAGGGAGGGGCTGAGGGGTTTTGCTACCTGTAGAACGTACTGTCGGCTTTCAATATCTTCGCGAGACAGCCATGGCTCCTTTAGGATCTCCTTTTACTTGGATGTTGCTGGTGGCGAGGTGTCAAAAGTTCGTTGCTAGTCAGAGTACGGTTAAGTCTAAAACCAGAAACTCCCTTATGAGCGGTCACTATCACCTCGATTGCCTATATGACGAGTAATGTGTGATGAGGCTTTGGATAATCGCAAGAAGCTGCAGAGCCTCCCAGGGAATGCTTAAACATAACTTTCAGAACTCCAAAAACTTTCCCGCCAAGAACGCTATGCTGAAGTCAACAGTTCATCCCACCTCAACCCTATCGACCTAGGAGGCTCAGATGTACCCATCTGCGAGCTGACGTTGGACTTCCGGAGCATTAAATAAAGTTAAACTTTACATGCGATAGCTTCGTGTCGAAGTTCAATAAGTTGGACTCTATGGACCTGCGAAATTAGAAAGTTACGTGAAGACGCCAGTTAGATTCTCATATTCATTTGGATTACTTTTGACTAGTTCAATCGACGACCAAGGACCACCAAGCAGAACTCAAATTCGGGCCAAGAAATAAGGGACAAACGATTATTCTCTATAATATGTCAAAGGCCATCTAGGGATATCATGATATTGAAGGCCTGCCTCGGTGGCAAAGAAACAGGGAGTGGCATGAAGTTTAAAAATCCTGCCGCTGACTATGGAATTAGGTGAGTTCAAGGGCTGTCACTTTGCGGATTAGGTGGTCAAGCTCGGACGGACGCCTGAAAGAGAAGAGTTCCTTGTTGGATAATTTTGTAGACATTAAAATATTTGACCTGATTACCAATTTCCGTTCCCTACCAAAGCATCGAATTTTTACTATCACTCATCACTCCTCTCTTCCCCCACTCACCTCTTACAAACCACTATCAATCTCGTCCACCACATCCTTGTTCGTATACGCCTGCCAATTCGTGCACGTCTCCTTCATTATCATCGGGATACTCGTATCCTTGCTCGCAATCGTCGCCGGGTTCTCCAGCATATTCGCGTACAAGCCTCCACTCACGTGCCACGCGATATGGCAGTGGAAAGGCCAGACTCCAGGATTATCTGCTGTGAACTGCATGGCGAGGTGTCCGTTTCCGGGGACCAGTTGGACGTCGCGGCGCTGAGGGTTGTTGGCGTTGACGATGGAAGTTCCGTCCCAGTTACCGGGGCCGGCGGATAGGATTTGCATGTTGTGGCCGTGCAAGTGCATTGGGTGGGATGCGGGGGTAGGATTGTTGACGATGATGCGGACGGTGGAGTTGCTGCCGAAGTTTTGGACGTTCCATTCTGCGGGGTAGGAGAGGTTGCCCTGGTCCGCGAGGAGAAGGACTGGGCTGTTGTAGTCTGCCCGGAAGCTCTGCCCACCAAGTGTCCAGAGGAAAGAACCAGTTTCGTTGACGTAGAAGGAGATGTCGAGGTTCTGAGTAGTGGAAGGAGCGGCGACTGGCATGGAGTAGTAGGGAACAGTAAGGGAGAGGGCGTCGTTCTCGCAGGTTCCGGGGTCAGGCACGTTCCAGGCTACGCTTGTTGGCGCTTTCGTTTGATCGGCTTGGTCGTAGAAAATTGCGGCGAGGGCGTAAGGTTGGTTGGCTAGAGTGCAGGCGGTAGAGATGTTGGAGCGCATCCACCATGAAGAGTGAGAGTTGCCGGCATTAGCGGTGACGAGGACATCAGAGCGCTGGCCAATACCGAGGGTTACAACTTCAGTGGTGTATGGTTGCTGAGAAAAATTAGCATGGTTGAAGTGGTGCGAGCAGAGTTACTTACAATTGGCACGTAATCGTTTGCAATGACGGTCATATTGTGGCCGTCGATGCTGAATCTCTGGATTCCTTCAGACCCGGCATTGATCAAGCGCAGACGGTGAGTCTTTCCAGTGGTAAATTTGAACTTGGAGATACCGGCATTGTTGGTACACTTAGTATTGTCGCCGGCAGCCTTGGTAGAGCAGTTAAAGTTCATCTTTCCGTTGATCAAATTGTTGTCTGAGGCGGGACGAGGATTGCCGTTTGGCTCCATGACTGATTCGAGGATACTGAAGTACTCTTCATGAAACCAATCAGTGAGAAATACTGGTCCAAGGTCGATGTCGTAGTTTGCATTACTGGGACCGTGAATGACCATTGGTCCCATAAGTCCACCTGAAGTTCAGTCAGAATTGATTTGAGGTAATATAGTACACGTTACTTACTCGTGTATTGAGCAGAGTAATGCGAGTGATACCACGAAGTTCCATACAAGCTTGCCTTGAACTGATACGTGAAGGACGACCCGGGAGCAATTGGACATTGTTGCACAGCAGGCACTCCGTCAAACCAAGGTGTCTCATTCTGGAGCATTCCATGCCAATGCAAAGAAGTTCCTTCTTCAGGCCCAGTGATCTGATTGTGCACAGTGACTTGGATGGTGTCTCCCCAGTTTGCCTCAATAGTCGGGCCAGGGAAAGCGCCGTTGACCAAAATCACAGACACTTGGTAGCCGTCAGGCGCGATGGTCCCGCGCGATATGGTGAAGTCATAGGATCTGATGACTCCGGTATTAGGAGAATCTGTGTACGGGTTGCTGCCGGCGGCAGTGAGGGATCCCCAAGGGAATCCATTTGGTAAAGGATTGTTGGTGAGGAATAGAGGGAAGGTTGGAGCTTGAAGTGTTCCGTATAAGGAATTGCTGGCCAATTGTTAGCTCGTTGCATAATGAATGAAGAGATGTTTGCGAGAATGAAACTTCGAATATACGACGACATGACTGACCCATTCGTTTGCTGCTGCGTCAACGACCCAATGATACTGAACACAGTCCCAAGGATACCTCCTAACAAACCACTAAGAGACATTATGAATTAAGACAGGAAGTGAACGAATGTGAAGTCAGGTCACTGTGGATAGTGAGCGAGATTGAGAATGAATGAGCAGATTCGAAGAATATATATAGAGACCATTTCTCCCGTTAGGGCCTCAAAACTTTGACAAAACCAATAAGTGATCTGCGGGCACCGAATACGACTTGGCGCCGCCGTGCAGAAAAAGGCTGTCAACCTCCTGGTGCGGCGCGTCGGCACCACAAGAATGTCCCGAGGCCATAGCTCCTGCTTGGGTAGCTAGAGTAGGCCATAGAGGCGGCAGCTTCAGATACCAGGAGGGTAAGGATCTTCCGTCGCTCCCGCTTGCCTGGTAGATCTGTCTTAGAGCTCCAAATCCAAACAAGAGTGAAGTCTGTCGAAATCAGACTTCCATCGTATCTGACTACACAGAGATAATTCATGGCGGCGAATTATTGACAACAGAGATGTCTCCTTGCTAACATCTCGTCGTGAGATTGGAAAATGGGGAAA
Source organism: Cairneyella variabilis (assembly GCA_001625345.1). Taxonomy (NCBI): domain Eukaryota; kingdom Fungi; phylum Ascomycota; class Leotiomycetes; order Helotiales; genus Cairneyella; species Cairneyella variabilis. Next base: position 3,988 of record AYLM01000002.1, read on the forward strand.
GCCATCACAATGCCTGATCGCCGCTAGCGAAGTAAGAGGCTGAAGATGGCTTAGCACTAGTGATGCGAGGTTAAAAATATGCTTGGCTTGTTGGAATTTTTCCAACCAGGTAGCTACAGAATTTCGGTGTGATTGATTTGCAGCTCGATAGCTAAAAGTAGTAATAATCGACAGTATGGAGATGCTGGAGTTGAAACGTAGGGGACTTCTTTCCTCTCACCCCTATCTTCAGATAAGCAAGAGGCTAGCCGCAGGCCGGTCGGAAGCGCTCGACCACTAGACTATCGCCACGAGAGACGAGACCTCAAAAACCAGTCAGATTCGGCAAAGATGCGCTCTTTGGCTTTCCTTTGGAGGATCTGACTCTGCACAGCTGGAAACGCAAGGAATACGAGGCTACAAATGGGATTGAGCACGCCGAACGCCCTGAGGGAATTTGACTTGAGTGAGAGTAAATTTCGGATAATGACTGCATGGCAGTCTCAGTAAGCCGTACGTGATAGGGTCATAAGACCGAGAGTTCTGCAAGAATCTCACAAGTTTTCTAGAGGAAGCTTCTCAGCTTATGCTGAACCTAGAGACATGTTGCCTATGTATGCTGTCCGCCATGCATGGGGTATTTGATGTCCTCTGGCGTCGCTAATCAAGACAACGGAAGCTTAACAAGTCTGAAGCTCCAAAGATCTATGCATAGATCTCCCGACTGTGGCTTTGGATGTCGTGTGGCGTTGCGTGCAGCGTACGTTCTCCTTCCGAGGTAATCTTACCTAGCCCAAACAATGAGATGGCCATGAAACATGGTTGCAGCTTGTATGTCTTTGTTTCGATGATCATGGCCTTGTGGTCGCAAAATATATTGAAACCAGTCAGTGCTTTGTTTCGACTCGACGAAACAAGTAGTCATTCAAGTCATTAAGCTCCAACAGTCCAAACGTATGCGTCATTCCCAGAAAGCCGCTTCCTTTAACGCAATGACTCGAAGGAACAGGGTACTTTCGTATCCAGAATATTAGAACCGTGCAGCTCTGCAGGATTCCCACGACGGGAAGATCATGTTGCTTATCGGCACGCCGGCTGAGGCCAAGACAGGTCTTCAACTGATCAAGGTTAAGGTTGTGCAAAGGACCGCACAGACTTCGCTCGGAAAGATACTGCCAAAGATTCAAGCGCAGACGACGCTAAGGTTACTAAACGAGCTGATCTGCAAGGTCCCCGCAGGGTAGCGTGGGCTAGTAATCGACAGAAAGTCATTGGGTGGTTGAGCCGGCAGGAAAGCGGGACTAGGTCTTGGCTTCGAGCCCTATCGGTCAGATAACCGGCGTATAAGTAAGCCCGGAGCCCTGAGATCATCGGTTGTGGGTATGATTCAATGAGTGTGGCGCTTCTCGTTTTGTAGATTGGGCTATGGGCACGGACAAGAAATTCTCGGCCGCCTAGACGCCATGCATCTCAAAGAAAAAAAGGGTGAAAAAGAGGGTCGAAGAACTCGGCACCTAAAGTCGCGGGAGGACTGTCGTCTGTATGCTTACCTGTGCGCTGTTAGTGCCACTACCCTGCGGCTGACACTTGGGATGGTCCTATTTTCGCATGCAGCACTAATCCCGCGATTGACGTGCACGAGCATATACGACGCCTTTTCCGGCTGTAGAAGCTCTCGATCTGAGTCACTGCTTGTGTCTTAGACTATGGCGACTTCCGCGAATGTTTTATCAAAACATCTCTGATTCCAAAGGCTGATCGTGGGGTCGGGACAGCGTCAGTAGTATGGCAGCCTTCGAGAGATGTGAAGCACGCCGTTTGCTCCATAATACGTGGCGGTCATTCGAGTCGTCTTCTAGAAGAAGACCCAGTTGACCGAATAATGTCGCACATTGAATTGCGAGATATACTAAGAACTTGGAATTTTCAGAACACGCACTGGAGGCTTGCTGTGTGAAACTAGATCAGTGGTATCGGTATGAAAAATATTGATGAGTGCCTGCGATGCTGCTGCATTTCGGTCCGCATGCCTCTCGCTGTGACGTGGGGGTTGCGGCTCGAGCAAATGTAGAAACTAGGCAGTAGCTCCCAGATCCTTCCAGGGCGTATTCCGGTCGCGGCACTCGTCGCACGATGAGGAGAGATCTGATTAGACTTTGCTCGTTAATCCCACGAAAGGGACGGCACAACACGAGTTGTCTACGCCATGCAATCCTACATCCCCGGTTAACTCCCAATCAGCGGCACATCCCATCCCGCGGAAGCATTAAATTCCCCATAAGCTTGCATGCATGAAATTATTGATGTACTGAATGCGAGCGTCGACATGAAGGAAGACATGAAAAAGCAAAAAGATCAACAGCTGAAGAGACTCACGATGAGCGCAGATCATGTGCGGAAAGGGTCCCTGCTAAGCAAGGAACCCACACCCCCAACCCGGGAAAGCAATGCCAAGCTTTGAGCAGGCATCGCCTCGATAGCAGAGCCTTTTTACCCCAAGGTACCACAATCTTTGGGAAATACAGAGGACATTCGAATGGTATCAGACCATTTCGGAAGCAGCCAGCCTGAAAAGAGACTTCGTTTGTTCCGAATCCTGGCACATGCTCGCCGACGAACTGACATTGCTGCATGATCCAGATAAGTGCGGAGAAGGTTGAGAAAAAGCTGGAATAGATTGCGGACATGGAACTGAAGGTAGTATTCAATTTCTATATGAAGTCTCTGAGAACCTAGACTTCGCAAGTATTCCCCTCTGGTTGAGGATGCCGAGATGGTGGGACACGTACATTCAAGCACCCCATATCAACTCCGGCGCCCGAGAACGAAGATGACAGGAACATACAAATTCAATGATCAAGCGCTGATACACCAGCCGAACTTCCACTTGGAGTCACCAAGAGAGCAGCTTAACTCGTCAAGGGATCCGAAAGAAAAAGTGCCACCTTTCGCTGGAATATATGTGTGGGATTAAACAGGACCAGAGAGGACTTTTGGAGGATCTGGCTCTCGTGGCTGTGACTCAGAAAAGGTAGACACACCGGCCGCCCGATAGAAGTCGTCTCTGGCGAGACTTGGAAGTAAATACGTGCCCACCTGGGACCTTTCGCCAATAAGTTGTGGAAGTTGTCTTAACCACAATGCGAGACAGTGGTAGATGGAACAATATTGATACAAATCGGTCTTAAACTGGGGATCGAGCAGGATTCCGAAGACTAGGACCCGGCATCCAGATCCCATGTCGTTGGTCATGTACATTTAAACGCCTTATCCCAGATGCAGTCCCTTTCCCATCCTCTTGCCTCCTTTCTCACACGAGCACCTTTATTCGTTTCGCGATGGACGATACGTTCGTCTTGGCATGATGATCGGTCTTCGATGGGCTCTTGCGAAGGCTTCCACGGCTTGCTGAGAGACTGTGTCTGTTCGGATCATACTTCCAATGGACATGAAGAAGCTGGGTTGGAGAGATTAGTTTGAGGTCCATGAGCAGCATAGACAAAGGGCGTACCCAAATGTTGCACCAGATCCAAGCATATACTGACCAAGTGTTCGCATAACTCCGTTCGGCCCCGCGCCATATCTCATGATGTTGACGGAACCTTGAGAAATGTAAGTGACTGAAAGCAGGATTGGATACCATGACAAGAGTACCGAATATGAAGCCAATGATCAAACCAACAGCTATTCACGCGAATGAGCATAAATAATTCTCATGACGTCTGCGAATACATACTGCTACCCATCATCGCCCCCATCTTGACTGTTTCTCAATCAGCATACTTCATTCGAGAGTAAGAGCTTCCCAGAAGCTGGCAGCAAAGGGCACTCACACTTATCAAAGGCCGACGGGCCCGCCATACCACCTCCTACTGGGACTGGCATCTTGGAGAAATTTCGAATGGATAAAAACAGATGCAGAATTGTCCAGAAGATCAAGTGTGAGTATCATAGAATAACTTCATTTTCTGTCGGCCTCGGCATATTCCGCCACGGGCACAGACCACATCTCCTCAGCTGCGTGTAGGTCACATGACCAAAAGGATTTGGACGGACATCGCGCCCGTCGTTAGATCCATCAAGATCTTGCAAAGTGAATCGTTTTCATTCTTCTTCTCTACAGGTATATGACCGTCTACGAATCTCGCAGTCAATAGAATGGCCTGGTTCCCATGGATCTGAGCGCGTGCCCTTATCCCGAACTCGCTCTGTGATAGGTCGTGCGTCTCACCTTTCCGTACGGATCTCCAAACTTTCCCATTTGGCAACATCAACCACCAAACGGCATACTGCCAACAACGAAGAATTGCCCTGTGGACCCGAATCGAGATACAGGTCAGTCTCCTCACTCATATCATCTACCTCGGTAGCCGTGAATAGACGGATTAGTGGCCCTGCAACGGCCACCATGTCCCAAGCGCCCCATCGTCATGGCGTCAAAAACTTGAAGACCACAGCTGACAGATTTCAACAACACAGTCCGACACGGCCCTGCATACCGCTACATCACCAGAAGCAACAGTAGCAATTGTTTTAGGAATATTGGACGAGCACCTAGAGGTTTGGAACGAAGCGCCCAGAATCGTTGTGCGAGGTGTCAGGGGAGGTCACTATCTGAACGCATTCCACCCTCACCCGCTGGTTACATCATCGACAATATCTTCATCACTTAGCCAGGACCCTCGAATACCTTGCAGATGACGGCTGTAGCGAATCCACCCAGTTTCCAGCAGAACAGCCGGTCAGCATGGAGTGCTAATCTCAGTCAAGGAGGACTCAATGCAATGAACGCCGACGAAGTCGCTCGAATGTTCATGCCACGGAAAAGCGCCCAGCGCGCAAACTCTTCATCATCTATATCCTCTATGTCCTCCACCGGTTCAACGGCTACTGTCACGCATGCAGCTCCACAATCCAATGGCGTACCGATGTCACCAGCAGAGTTGAATTCTTGGGGGACTGCAGCCGCGCGGAAGAAGACCCAGAGAGCAGCGGCATTTCCAACAAGCAAAGCAGAAGCAGTATCCAGCGTATCAACGGCCCGACCGCAGTCATTATTGACAACAAATGGCGCGCCCGCTGCATCTTCGTTGACCTCCATTCACCAGCCCTCCCCGATAGTGCCATCACAACACCTTCTCCAGAGTCCTACACAGCAGCTGAATGGAAACCGACCAGCTGCTCAACCAGTAAGCGAAGGAAACCCCGTCTTGTACCTTCTTTCCATGAACGGAACGTTCGAGAGGAAAACCATATCAGTGCCATACTATCCAGACAGTCTACGGATAGGACGCCAAACGAACGCCAAAACAATTCCAACACCTGCCAACGGATTCTTTGATTCAAAGGTCTTGTCGAGGCAACACGCGGAAATTTGGGCTGATAGGAATGGCAAGGTCTGGATTCGCGATGTCAAGTCTTCAAACGGAACTTTTGTGAACGGAGCCCGTCTGTCGGCAGAAAACAGAGATTCCGAACCGCATGAGCTTCAGACCCAGGATCATCTGGAACTTGGAATCGATATTGTCAGCGAAGACCAGAAGACGGTGGTGCATCACAAAGTTGCAGCCAAAGTTGAACACGCAGGATATCTGGGAGCCACGAACAACGTCCTCGACATGAATTTTGGCGATTTGGATCCAGCGAACGGGGCACTAATGTTGCCCTCCCAAGGTCCAATGCAGATGCGGGGAAGAGCAGGCAGTCAGGGATCCGTAGGAAGCAATGGTCGGATGGGTCCCCCAACGAGTGTCGCTGGAAGTCAAATGAGTGGCGGCATGGGCCAACAACGGCCGATGAACTTCTGGTTGACTCCTGTCACGACTGAGCAGATAGTGAAGAGACTCACTGTAAGATATTCACCACTCATATTTGGATTGCACACACTGACTCCTAGAAGCAAGAAATGAGAGCCGCACGGTTACAGACCAGCGATCTTGGGAGAGCAGATGGTTTCTTTGGTTCTTTACTATCAAAAGACGATATCAAGGAGAATGAAAAGGCCGCCGTCGCGGAGCCTGCCAAAGCTCCTCATATCAACGGAAGCTCACTGCCATTCCGGACCGACACCAAACCTAGATTCTCAGATCCGCCCGCGCCTCCGCCTCAACAGCCGCTTCCAGAGAAGCCAGATGTTGCACGCTCACATGGCCATGAACCATCTTCCCCATCCCTCAAGCGGTCGAATACCGAACGGCCACGATCTGTGCCGAATGCTTCCCCTATTCGGCAAGAGCCTTCAAGCCAGATTATCACATTGGCTGAAGCTCTGGCGTCGTCCAGGAAGGACTTCGAATCCGCGAATGCACGAATCCGTGAACTAGAGGAGATGATTCTACAGGAAAGACAAGCACGCGAATTGGCCGAGGACAAAGCAAAGCGGCTCGAGATTCAATCGGAAGCCAGGGTCAATGGGCACAGTAAGAGCAATGATGAAGGGTTTATTGTTGAAGAAGCGTTTGAGCCCCCTGCCGAAGTTCTGGAGAAGAAAGAGAACGAAGCTACGGAGCCAAATGCGGCAATGTCTAAGCCCGCTGATCCAAATGTAGTCAGCGATTCGACGAAATTGTTGGAGAAGCGGCTAGAGACCATGCTTGTCGATATGCAAGACCTGAAGAACCAGATGGAGTCATTCAGACAGCGGGCGGAAACTGCAGAGTCGGAGAGAGATGCCGATCGGAAAACATTGGCTGAGATGGTAGAAAAAATCAGGTCAGAGGAGTCTGCGAGGAGATCATCTTCCACAGAACGAGCACGGTCACCCGCACCGGGCCAGATTATTGCTCAACACCTACTGAACGGAAAGTCCGACCCCAACAACGGCGAGCTGGGACCACTCTTCAAGAAGTTGGGCATTGAGAACGGCAATATTTTGGTTTCCCCCGAGGATGGTGAACCTGGTGGCCCGGCTGTTGGCACGCTGTCTAAACGTCCTGGCTCTTATCCTCCGCTGTTATACCACTCTGCACCATATGCTTCGATGATCGGCGTCGTCTTGATTGGAATGGGAGTGATGGCGTATCTGAATGGATGGCAACCACCAAAGGTGGATCGATAGGGAAATTTCAGCGCATTGCATTCGACACTCGTTCTGGCTACAGACCTGATGTGCTATTAACAGCCGTCAGCATTTCCTTTGTCATTTCGTTCCACGATGTAGCTCTTGCATGAGGCGTTTGGGGATAGGCATGAACGTGCATACTGGTGGGGTTTGGGACTAGCATATTTGCTCGATTCGGTGTTTTCCTTCCGGTTTCTTCGGACTACTTTCTTCATGGTGACGCCAACGAGATGAGATGTGTTGCATGAGCAAAGAGATCGATCTTCTTAAGCACGCTTGAGTAGATAAATTCTTGTCAGATTATGTTTTACATAGCGAATCGATAGATTCACCCCTATACTACCTATGTTCCATGATACTTGCCCGAATATATACAGAGACCGCATGGCTAACGTTGCCCACTCAATCTGAACTCGTGGTGACCCCTTGAAGAATAGTGCACGGCCAAAATCTATTGGCGAGCGCATCGGTCGATACGAGGCGCCCCAAACGTGGCTTTACTTCTCTGTTGGCCACACAGCCGTCTGAACTTAAACATCCAGAAACGAGTATAAATATGGAAGATAAGTGCATCTATGGCGCTTCTCGTCGCTGGCTTAGCTGATGCTTCCGAGGATCATCCCCGACGCGCCGTTCAGTACAAGTAATAATTACACGAGATGTCATATTCACTTACCCAGTGCCATTTCGGGGTTCTCTGCTATTGAATGTCCGTCGATGTATAGGTTTGAAAACGTGCTGCTTCTCTGTATCGTCCGGAAGCTCCCACTTTTATATTGTTTATCAAGGCCCGCGTTTCTCGCACCATTCTCCCGTCCCCTCCTTCCATTCAGATGTCGGAAAACGGAAGCATCAGCCGGATAAGAGTGACCCTTGGTGTGGATAAATTCGCCTGGTAGCCTAGCCTAGCCTGGCTTCTTGCACTTTCAGGGGCTACTCCCTGTAATCAATCGCCCTGTACCCCCCTGTCACCAACCAACCCCCGCAATTTTAATCGTTCTAAAGCTTCCATTCTTCGGAGCCCCAAATTAACGATCAAAGACGAGCACGTTGCGCTCGTGACGATGTCATCGAACAACCACTTCAAAGAGCCTCCAGCCTCGGCCATCTAGGGATAATATAGCACTGCGATGCCATCGGAGGTTTTATTATGACTGGTGACCCATCAGCTGCGGCGCGAAGAGGAAGAGGACCTTGATTGACCCCCGCCCGCAAGATGAGAGAAGCCATGGTGCAATCTGAGATGCGAAGAAGGGAAGAAGATGCACGACGAACGGACTTCAGCAGTCAACTGGACTCTTCATCGACCCAAGGCACCTTTGCCGCCAACTTTCAAGGAGATCTCGACGACTTCATTGCTCAAAGCTGGCTTCCAGAGCCCGCTGGACAATGGAACGGCATTCTTACCCCGCAAAGTTTCTGGGCACAAGAGCCGGCGACCACTTCAGAGGAGTACACTGGGACATCTGCTCTATATAATAATTCCAAGCCCTTAGCTCGCGGAAACCGGCTATACGAATTCGAAGTCTCAACAGTGTATGACGTCGCAAACACCTACTATCAACCTGCAGATACATCAATTAATCAAGCATCGCCATCTTACGGTACCACCCCACTTTACCATTCTCAGCCACCGCAGGAAGCGGTCCAGCAGCAGGCACACGGCACAAGCAATAACATCCCGAATTCAGACGACGGCAAGATTTACTCCCATTTCCATGCAGAAGATGCAGACTTCCACCCCGAAATAAACAATTTACCGTGGACGCCCACCATTACAGATATCAGGCGGAGTCCGCATGAGCACCCCACAACGCTTTACCCGGGTCCCAGCTCGACGTTCGAGTTTAATGATCCTTCAGCGCTGGATTGGTCGACGGCAAAACGCTTCTCGGAGCCGTCCATCAGTCACCTATCGCTGCATGAAGTGTTCCCCAAGCGGAAGCTCTCCTCGCCTGGACCAGTGGCGAAGAAGGCCAGACAGGCGGCTTCTGAGAATGGACTTGAAGAATGCATCTTGGTCTTTGAGAATGCGCCTGGAGCCTTGGCAGCTGTCAAGCGTAGACGAAAGCTCGATGCTCCGGTCAGGAAGGCCGCAAAAGATGTGCGTAAAGCCGGTGCTTGTCACCAATGTCGATTTCGAAAGCGTACTGTAAGTTCTCTGAAGAGAATTTATTTGAGTAAGCTAATCGATCTCACAGTGCTCAACAGGCACACCATGCAATTCATGTCTCCGAAATGGGAACGGGCTCCATGAGTTGAAATGCCAAAGAGAAAGTCCGTTCATTGGGCAGCCAATGCATCAATGTATGTTCATCTCTAACTCCACTCCTGGATATGATTTTGACATAGCCAGACTTCGAATACTCCTCAGCCCGACGAATCGTCAACTTTGACCTCTCGATCAGCAACGACGCCTTCTCCAACTCCCAAGAAGCAACCGTGACCATCGACGGCGTAGCAAGACTCTCCTACCCCATCAAGCTGCGCGTACGAAAGAAGTCCATAGAAGACTTTAACCTGGAACAGCTTGCCACTATCAACATGACCGAAGACCGAAACAAGAAGAAAACCCCCACTCAAGACACTGAACCCCAGCAAATCCTCATATTTGAGGACGACGAGCTGCTTGGTACGAAAATTGAGCAATGGGCTGTTGAGTATGCTACGAGGTTTGTGCATGCTGCGGGCCCGGAGTTTGATGCTACGACTATTGCGGCTATTCTTGGGACGGCGTACGTGAAGAAGGGTCTGCCAGAAGTACGTATATGTCTCGCTTACATGATGGAATTTACGCTGAAGACCTCCTCAGTCCGCCCTCGTAGCATCCATGCTCCGCGTCGCCTCTCTCGCCTTCGTCCTCCGCGCCGGCGTAAAATGGACAAACACCACCTCCACCCCCTCCACC
>AYLM01000110.1:0-28882 GCA_001625345.1 Cairneyella variabilis
CGCTTGAAGCACAGACAGGAAGCATACATTTATTTGGCCATTACGAAGTATATGACCTCCTCTACAGTAAGACTTAAGTGGGATGGATGCACTGATAAGTCACCTGAAGTTTGTGGTCGTGTACACAGACCCTCATTGACTCTCCCACTTGAATAAGGCAGCACCAAAGAGATGCCCAAGCTTTGATCATTTGATTGTATCACTAAAGGTCCCAGATCTCGTTGGCTGAAAACTAGAAACCTAATCTCAACACCTGGATCAAGGTAGGACGAAAGTATCCATTGCCATGCATCTCAACTGTATGGCACCATTGCTAACGTCCTGCACGTGGCATCCCAGACACCGTTCATTTTGGAAGCGTGCTCTATGCACAGCCATCTATTGCACATCGAATTCAATACCAGTCTCATCGATCATCTCCAAAGTACAGAATTTTCTCCTGCATCAAGCGGACCTGGACTGGCGGTGTGGCAGTGCACCATGATTGGCCCCTGAATGCTCGTCGCTTCTTCCGCTGGAACATGATATGCAGGTGGACGCCCCCTCCTCGGTGGCACTGCCCTATTGCTGACTGCGGTCCAGGAGAGTGTGGGTGCATGCAGTGCTCTGCGCACGGAGCAGAAAGCAAGCAGGCAAATTGCGTTGCCTGTCACACTTGGTATCTATTTAAACGACACTGCATAATGCGCAGCCTACGGGACAACCAGACAAGGCACAGGACAATGGGGTCATTAATTGATCAATTGGGCGTTTACACAAGGGGAGTGGGGAAGATTCTCTTCTGTGTGTTTGAGGTGAGGCCGGGACCATGGCAATGTGGGCAATTTTATGCGGGCATAACTGCGGTGCGGGAGTTTCGAGCCCTTTGTCGAGCATCCTCGAGGAACAAGGCGCTGTCAGCGGCTGCCCTGTCCTATGGACGATTGATTCGAAGGGTCTTGAAGATCACTCCCTCCTGTGCCTCCATCCGGGATCATCAACAGGTCCAGATGCTTTGGCTTGCCGCGCTCGCCGGCTCGAGTCCCTTGACGGTACGAGTGCTGAGGACTACACCAACTCAGTACACTTGAGAACAGCGGCGCTGACGGCGTAGCTCCCATTCCCGCTCACCGAGGGATGCTGCTGCTTGCGGGCAGTTTCTCTCCTCCGGCTGGGACCTGGAAGGCAGAAAAACAATCCGCTGCAGTTTACCAGCTGTTTACTAAGAAATCTCTGCTGTGGAAGTAAATATGAACATTTTCAAGGAGAACAACAGCTCACTCGGGACAAAGAAGAATCTCGAGTGTGTCTCCCCATGGCTCAAAGCGGCCTTAGTTCCTTGACTTCGACATGGGCAGCTGGCCTCGCTCGCCTCGCTGGCCAGCCAAAACATAAGCGCTTCGCTTGCACGCCAATAAAACTCTAGACAGGCTTCGCTAGCGTGGCCTTAGCGGATTTTGCCTTCGCTGCTTCCCCCTCCTCTTCAAGAGCGACCAGCCTCCCCGATCTGCTTCCCTTCCCAACATCTCTCCCGCATCCATACTCTATCTACCTTCAGTACCGCTCCTTGGCCTCGACTACATACATTAATATTCTCGACGTCTTCCCTGAGATTTCATGCTCTGAGATCAGCTATCCGTCAAAGCGACTTGTTTACCGTTCACCGCTCACCGGTCGCAAATCACAACAATCCCGTACCCATCACACTATCTTCCATGAACTACTGGTCATAACCATGTCTTCCTTCTACCACTACAATGCTCACCAGCATCCTGCATCGGCAAATGCTCAGTCGGCCTCATCGCACCACAGCGGTCGTGGCCGCCGAGCTCCCCGACTCTCGCAGAACTCTCACAAGCAGTTTCAAAACAAAAGAAGGGAGGAGGAGACTGTGGTCGTCACAACCTTCCGCCAGCGCTTCGAAGCCACACGGTCCTTCGACCTCGATGACGATTTAGAGTTCTGTCCAAACCTCCTCACCGAAAGTGATATGGTTTCGATTCACTCTTCGTCGTCGGACCGTTCTTCGTTGTCGAGTGGGTCACCCGAAGCAAGTCCACAGTCTCACCAGGTTGCGCCCGATTCCGGCTTCACCCTCAATTCCAACTCCAATCCTTACATTCCTTCGTATCAAAGTCAACCACAAACCCTCAAGCTGCATCAACCAGCTGCTACCCGTGTCCGTAATGCCATTCCCATCGTCAACCCCAGCACTGGAATAAGGATGTCTTCGCCGCCAAACTCGCAATCGGTGTCGCCAGGTCGCCAAATGCCTCAACAATCACTGCCACGTCACTGGTAGAATGCCTTACTTTCTGTTCTCACTGATCAGTAGAGTTAGTCTTTTTATCATCGCAATGATTGTTTTTCGCATTCTTGTCAGTCGTCATACTGGCCTGGCGGCACCGCTCTTTGGCATCGAAATATCCTTCGGTTACGGCACACTTCACCCTCAACGAATCCTTTGTATAAAACTTCGACCTCCCCCATCAAATTCTTTGAGACAGCGACGGCGCAACATACGATATTCTCGATACCACTGTTTTAAAATAGGAGATGGTGTTTCCACCCATCATGATGGCTTGATTTTGAGCGCGCATTGCATATTTCTGCGACGGTGTTGGCTGGCATTGCTTTTCAGGTGGGATCATGAAGCGGCGACTTCAACGGGTCTACGAAAAAAAAAAGACATATCATCAGTTACATAGAACGATTTCCTTTTTCGTCATCGGAGATCGGGCTTCTGCGGGGTGTTATTTGCAGGGTACATCGGATGGGCAAGATTTCTCTCAATCTTTTTTTCTAGGTTTTGATGGCAGGCTGGTGTCGGTGAACAATGGCAGCGCATCCTTGTATTGATGAGCGCTTCTGGTGTTGTCCTTGGTATATTGGCTGTTTTGGTTTGTCCGCTGGGGTTACTGGCTTTGGAGCGTGTGGTCTAGTGGGAGCATTTACATGGTCAAGGTCTAATCGATCATGTCATTCTGGATGAGCTACGGATGATAAACGTCTACAAGGCTGGGTGGACTTTGGTCATTGAGGATCAGGTACAACCTGCAAATATATTGTCTTTTCGTCTCTCTATCTATTGTCCAGCGAAGTATACCAAGCGATGCCCATGTATAGTGTCACGATTATGAGGACGGATTCAAATGAGAATTATTGTCTATCCAAACTTTCCCTCTCATCGTGAAAATCGAGAGTGCATAGCATCACATCGATTACAGCAGCACTCTTGGAGCTCCAGATACCTCGAAACCTCCGAAGCCACCCACGCCTAGTCACCCCAACATGATGGCAAACCGCCTGATCACAGGCACAGGTGACTTGTTAGCCCATTACGAATTTCTCACCCAGGTCACCACTCCAGGTCCCAGCAAAGCACCCAATCCCCCCCTTGCGAAAGCGGATGACTCCGAGACTCTCCGTACCTGCTTCGGGAACACACTAAGCCTAGAGTACGGTTCCCCACAAAGGAGACATGGCAAAGTCTCGTTTGGCCAAAACCTAAATGACGTCGCCGGTCTTTGCATCCGAGGATGTCATGGTCAATGTTCCTGAGTGCGGAATAATGGAACTCCCATCTCCACATGAGTAGTATGTGGGAGGACTAGGTTAGTTTTGACAGTGCGAATCATTCACTTGTTTGACTTCAGTTCTTTTCAGTTTCGCCTTAGTATATTTGTCTTCTACTTGCTTGCGTTCACTTCGAGAAAACTCGATATCACAACAAGGTTCGTGATGCAATTGACTTCACATGTGACGATTCGATTGCATTTTAACGCCAGAGAACAGAACAAAATGTCTTTCCTCCTCCGAACTCAACGATTGGCTGTCGCTCGTGCGGCCGTTGCGCCATCAAGAGCATTTACCAGCTCGAGTGTGAGAGCGTTGAAGGAGAGTGATCGCCGTATGTTTGTCCATCGTCCTTCCAGGACTGCATCCAAATTGATCATTTTGGGGGCTTTGCCAAGCTGAGTTGGAATTGAAGTTCCATGAATGAATTTGAACAATGGCTGATGCGCTCGAGAGCAGACAACCCAGACCAAGCTGAGCACAATGAGAAGCACAAGCAAGACCAGCTCCAGAAGCAGAAGGGTGGCAAGGGACACTGGAAGCCAGAGTTGGCGAGTGACAGCGAGGAGGCCGTAGCAGCAGACCGTCATGAAAGCAGCGACTCGATCGAAGAGATGCAGAAGAAGACAGCAGACCATGCGGAGAAGAAGCATAAGTAGGTGAGACTTTGCTTGCTCGCGTGCTTGAATGAGTGGCAGTTGAGGCTGACGTCTCTGCAACAGAGCTGGCACAAGTCAAGGTACAGGATTCTAGGGAAGTTTTACATTGAGGGTCTTGTAGAGAAGGGCAGATTTATACAGTAGAGGAACCTTCAGCATCTGAATCAGAAACCTCAATTCATGATCCATATCAGTCCATCTGCTTCAGTATGAGAGACCAAGATCTACATAAAGAAACGCAAGGAAACCACCACACCCCAAGACGCCGGGAATGCAGTAGAGTAGATTACAGCGTTCCCCAATTGCCCAATTATTTCATCCAGCTCTTACTTCAATATAATGATCAGTAAGACCAGTATTATGATCAAGACCACAATGATCGTCAATTGCATATTGTCCTTGGCTTTCCGAGCCACTGTTCCCAGATTTCTCCTCGCCTTGTCAAGCGTACTTTGATGCCTATCCACATGTCTGTCGACCTCATCCAGCATTTGTACATGCTCATCCAATTCATCCCCAATTTGGATACTCAATTCCCTTTGTCTGCCAATGGACTCGCCCAGTCGGTCCAGCGCTTCATCTTGCTCCGCGATAACCTGAGAATGGTATGCATGGATCTGCTGGTTGTCTAGATGAGATTGATCTGGTGGACCAGCAGTAGGGTCATCTCGGTATGGGAATAGTTGGTTTCGAGCGTCCTCTTCTTCTTGAACCAGAGGCGCATCGGAGAAGCGGACTGATTTGGGTGAAGCAACGGCAGGACTAGCATTACCTCGCAGTGATTTCTTGAGGAACGAAGAGGAAGACGCAACTCGAGATCGTTCCGAAGCTCGTGCGAAGTCGCTAGAAAGAGAGGGGTCGTTCGGGTGGGATAAGGTGGAAGAAGTAGTGTCTGTAGGAACACCCCGGAATTGTGAGGCTAGATCATTGTATTGGCTTTGCAGGTTCTCTTCTGTCTGCTGAAGTGTGAGGGAAGAGCTGAAATTATGTCAGCTTCAAAAGTGAGGTTATGCGACGATGCTGCCTACGATTCGTCTCCAACCTCTTGCAACCGAATTCGTTCCTTTGTGACACACTCAAGTCCTTCTCGCAAGGAGTCTAGTGACCGAGAGATATGGCCATCTTGTGACGTAGGTTCAAGGTTCAAGGAGATTGCCCGCTGCCTCTCTAACAAGGACAGCTTGATGTGGTCTGCCAGCAGAAAGTATTGATTTGGATTAGCCATCCTCGAGGCTTAAGCAAGTTGCTGTCTGGTTGGAAATGTGGCTGAAAGGGATGCTGACCGCGCAGAAGGTTTTTGGCAAGTGTCGAAGTGAGCTACGAAAGAAGTATTGAAAGAAAAGGAATTGTTGGAACATGGAACATGGAACCTTGAATGTTTGGTGTAGAAGAATAGATAGCCTCAAGGCCCCATCCAGACTTGACGTATCGGGCCTCCACCAATGAGCGAGAAGGATACATGCACCCCGACTCCGACAGCCCGCTACGGCAGCCGCGATCTACAAACTTGTCGCGTGGAGAGGTCGATGCGGACGCCTTCACAACGCCATCTTTCTGTTTAGCCCTTTGAACAACAATAGTCCATGTTTAAATGACAACACTTTCTTTTCACTTGGAAGTTAGCCCCTGACTATCTGGTTTGGTCCGGACACTCAAAAACACAAGTTTCGCAGCTTCATTCAGCTGTTCCGTTCCTCCGATATTCACTCGCCTCACGTGCCAGCCTTCTTCGGCTCATCTTCAACCTCGCTTCACTTGCTGAGTTGTTCTTCAAAATCTCCGTTTCATCTCTTCGGGACTGTTTAATTTTGATTCGGCCTTTCTTCTTCGGCTGCTCAGGATCTTAAGCAAAATGTCTACTTCAGAAGAGCCCGCCGTTGCAACTACACCCGAGATCTCTCTTGAGGCTCGTCGCTTCCGGAATCCTCCTAATACACCTATCAACCTCTCACCAAACACCTCCCGACGTCCAACTCATTCTGCTCATCAGGCCCCTGATCGACGCAGTACCCTCAATATCCATCATCCTATCGACCTCTATGCTCTTACATACTTAGGTACCGTGGATGAGAATCTCCTCTGCGGCATCTGCAAAAACGCTTTTGTCAAGCCCTATACCTCCAAATGTGGCCACACATTCTGCTTAGAGTGTATTCAAGAGCACCTGAGGAATCATGAGTCGTGCCCTATGGACCGTTCCAGATTGATAATGGACGAACTTCAACCCTCGCCTATTTCACTTCAGAACCAGGTGGACGATTTGAAAGCCGAGTGTGGTTTCTGCAAGAAGGCATTTGCACGCTCTATGCTTGAGAATCATCAGGAGAAGTACTGCCTTGAGGCTGAGATGAGATGTCCAGGAAAGCTCACCGAAGCCGGTTGTGAGAGGCTGATTAAACGAAAATTGGCAGACTTTGGATGTTTACACTTTGACATTTCATGTCCAGACTGTGGGAAATCCATGCTGAAGGTCGACCTAGAGGATCACCGTTTAGGGGCCTGTCGGGAACGATATGTTGAGTGTGAACTTTGCACTGAGACTCTTCTGCGGTGTAAGTTGTCTGAACATGCAGAGGAGTGTGAGGAGGGGATAGCTCCTTGCAAGCATACAGATTATGGCTGCAAGTACGAGTCAAAGAGAAAGGACCTGGACTCTCATCATGCCTCCTGCAAATTCGATGTGGTCGGCCAGGTTGCTGGGATCTTCAAGAAGGAAATCGGTGAGCTACGCTCAGAGGTTCGCTCTTTGACGGAAACAAACAAGTATCAAGAGAGGCGCATCAAATTCCTTGAAAGTACGTCCAAGGCAGCTGGTCTGGTCACTGACTACAATGACATGTCGAGCTCATCACTCTCGACGATTCCTGAAGCAACAGGTCATGAGCCATTCGGTGCCGGCAATGAGTACCTACTCTCCTTATTGGATGCTCAGGAAATGAAGCTTAGCGAGGTCTCAACGTCTATAAGCGAAATGGACGCCAAATACCACACAGCACTCTATAACGAGATCATCCCAATCAAGCATGACATGAATGAGTTGAGAAGTGCTCAGCAAACTACCAGCATGCACGTCCGCTGGCTGATGAACCTCTGGCAGCAGGAAAATCGAAATAGACGTGATGGTGGAGCATCTGCATCGCATGGGGGAGGCCTTGGTAGCAGTAGTTCTAGTGGTGACCCAGGCCCTCGAAGATTAAGTGATGGAACCTCGCGCAACGGTCTTGGTGGTGGAGGTCTCGGCACAAAACTTTGACCTTGCAAAATGGACCGTCACGCTCACAAGAGAAGGAACTGGACATCACTCGGCGTTGTGGCTTTGTTTAATATGACGTTTGCGTATGTGGGATACCGGTTGGGGCAGTCAGAGATGAAGGCGTTCATGGGTATTGACAGACATGCTCCTAGCATGAAATGGATTCGGCGTTGATATTGCATCACAATCCCAGGTGTCTAGATGGTGAGAGGTATGTTGAGCTGAATTAAGCATCTACTAGCTGCTCTCCATATCAACAAGAAAGAACAAATCAGAAAAATTCATGAAACAAATTCTCATTTAAATACCAAGATTTTTAAGTGTTCAGGCAAGTGCCTGACCATGAGATTCTGCCAAAAGATTCTAAGATCCAAAGAATTTCAGACAAAGTATCTCTTATTCATATTATACAATTATTCACAGAGACGTCCCATCAAACAGCAGCCTTAAGATGCCTCTCAGATAACATGAACATTCCCTTCCTTCCATGCAACTGTCAGTCACACACCTCTCAATCTACTCCCCTTCCCCAATTCTCAGCCGAAGCAAAATGTGCATCTATTGGCAGCGTCACTTCTCTACGTGCGGACACCTCGAAGACACAGGTATATTTCAGTGCTGCTACCCATACCGAAACCAGTAGTCACATACCGTGTGATGCGAGGTTGAGGATATCAGGTATGTCAGGCGGAAAGGGTTGTGTCCGCAGTGCAAGGAGGAGAATAGGGTGCTTGAGGAGTGGAAGAGAATTGTAGAGAGTCCTAGTGATGGAGGAGTAGAGATAGGTAGGGAGGATATACAAAGGTTAGTAAATGGTGATGACTAGTCTGGAGAGGGATAGGTTGGATGCGCTTGGGAAAGTTGGTGAAGAGAGGAGATACATCGTAGATGTTTTGATGTCGAATCCACTCTTTCGGGCGTGCACAGGTGAGGCGTGATAGATGTGAGTGCAAGTTGACTCCATTAGTCAATCCACCGATGATTATGAAGCCTAACTTCAAAGGCGAAGTCCTTCCAAAATGCCTGTTCGATGCCCAAAGGTCGCCCAAACTCCTATAATGCCAGCCCAATTCCCAACCCCACATGGTGCGATCTTTATATCCGTATCTTCTTTACAGCAGGCGCTATCCTTCAAGACCGCTCCTTCTCCTCTGCTCGAGCAAGCTTGAAGACTCATCTCCAACAACCCAAGCCGCTATACTCGCTCCTACCCTTGAAAAGCTGGCTTTCTCGACGCTCGTGTAAGACACCTGATGCTCGTCCTTGGCTTGCTCGTGCCCTCCAGCACTATTTTCTCGTGTAGCATTCGAGCCTCCAGTTGTATCCTTGATCATTGGATGAGCGTACACTTCATCTGGGGCCAAAGCCGTCATACAGGCGCCTTGTCTGGAGAAGCGGGCCGCATAGGAGGAGTTGTATGGTTCTTGAGCTTTTGCTATTGGTGTGTGGTTGTTTGGGGTAAGAGAACTCGCTTGATATGGAGGGTTCGCTTGTTTGGGTAGGTTGGTAGAATTGCTAGGTCTGCGGATATGTTGTTTTGGGAGCATGATTTGGGTAAGGTGGTTGGAGGCTTTTGTGAAATCTGTATGAATAAGAAAATATGAATGAAAGGGAAAGTTGAAGCGGGCAGTATACCACAGCGCGAGGACTGTGAATATATGCTCGTAAACTTGACCAGTACAGAACGCTGCGGAGTGAGGAGTATGCACAGGAAGGCTGGGCCGCATGACCGTGTACTGGAACATGACGAATAGGAAGTGAAAGTTCGAAAAAGATCATCCTCCAAAGTACGATATGAATACAACTTGGGAAAATTGAGGGGATAAGAAGATATTGACGACGGAAAAGCTCACTCGCATGCCGAAATATGAAAGGTTCAGAGAAAAACACAAATACAGAGCATGGGACACGTTATTGCTTTTATTGTTCTTTGAGGGTTCTTGCATCGCCATGCAAAGTAGAGAAATCTGATCCATCAATTGATGTTCAAATCAAACGTGGCTTTCCGATAGGACCATCATGAGACGCTGGAAATAAGCATACCAAGGAACCTCCGTCTTGCCTGCGCCTGAAGCCACTGAGCACTTAAGCAACTTCCTCAATCTTGGAGGATCCTGACTTGGCGGAAGACGCAGCGGGCTCCTCATCTTCCTCGCCCTCCTCGCCCTCAAGCTCAGGCATATCTTCGTCATCATCCTCATCCTCCTCATCGCCAGCATCGGCATCAGCACCACCACCGAGCTTGGAGAAATCGATTCCGCCGAAGTCGCCTCCAGCACCACCCATCATCGAGCTCATATCGCCCATCCCTGGCATGCCACCCATTCCGCCCATGTTTCCTAGCACATTGTCAGCTTCGCCTAGGCAACCATGTTTGTGACGCCGTTGTACTCACCTAGGTCGTCCTCAGGGGCCTCGTCTTGCTCATCCTCATCAACCCACTTGTCGAAGTCGGTCTTCAAGAAGTGGACCTTCTTCGCATCCTTCAACAGACGTGGCCAGAACTCCTCCTTGAGCTCCTTCTTCCGCAAGACCATCTCGATATTCTTGGCGGTGTGGTTGATCTTGCTCTCCTTCTCGTCGATCTCGGCGTAGAAATCAAGCTTGACATGGTAATCTCTCTTAAGAGAGTCGGAGTAGCCAGTGAACTCAAGTGATTGTGGCTTCAGGTCGAGCTTCATGTTCTTGGGCTGGACATCAGGGACGGTGATGGTCAGGTAGATGAAGTTTTTGGCAGCGTCGGTCTTGTTCGATCGCTGAGCCCAGAGGACTGTTGCAGACGTTAGCTGTATTCATGACCTAGACCTCAAGTTGAGCTGGTATTGGCATCGTGGCTGCTTGGCTTCTTTGTGCGATAGGCTGCAGCCTCTAAGCTGATGAGCTCTGCGGAGCCAAGCAATTGAATCTTACCTTCTGGAGTAGCTGCGGAAGACATGATTGACGGCGTTGCTTGGTCGTATAAAGAGTTTGCAAGGAACAATCACAAATTTTCGGGACGGACGCAGGAGTTGGGAATGTCGTGGAGTTAAAGTATCTCAGATCCAGAAGATCGTCGTGCTAACGAGAACGTTTGGCGGTGGTGTGCGGGAAAAAGACAAGGCTGCGTGTGTGGATAGAAGCCGTGGGAAATCAGAAGAACGTGAGCTGAAAGGATTGCAGCAGACCCATGCAGCGGGGGTGAGATGGGTCCAAACTGCAGTGCAAACAGCTTAATTGCATACTCACTTTCAGGTCTTGTCTCTATAATTATTCATAGCAAATTAACTCTCTCCCTCCAGCATATGACCGTTTTCTAAAGATTTATGCTTCCATAATGCCCCGCGTTGTGAGGCTCCTCGCCAGGTCCAACGTCACTGGCTCAAAGTACGATTAGTCGAGGGCCAAGCTCCCGCCTTGAACCTCGATAACCATAATCCGTCTCTCGAGACACGTCTCCCAGCCATATGATCCAAATCTGCTGAAGAGCTAGGAAAAAACTTTTGCTGCAGAGCATCGTCTCTGTGCGCCCACATTATCCAATATGGAGACCATCAAAGGCATCTTCTACAAGCCCGATCCCCAGGCCCAAGTCAGTACTTGTGCCTTGTAGGCAGGCAAACATAGCTGACTTATAGACAGGTACGGAAATGCAATCAGCTTATCCGTCAGAATACACGCAAACTCGATCGTGATATTGCGAATATGAAAATCGCCGAGAACAAGGCGAAGACCCTCATCGTTCAAGCAAGTCGACGTGGACAACGGAACCCCGCCCAGGCCAAGCAGGCTGAAAAGGATGTCCGAGTCTTCGCTAGAGAACTCATACGGTCACGAAAGCAGACTACGAGACTTGTCACATCCAAGGCGCAGCTGAACAGTGTCGCGATGCAGGTCCAGGAGGCATTTGCGGTCCGCAAGATAGAGGGCAGCATCCGGTCGAGTGTAGGCATCATGAAGGATGTGAATAGCCTCGTGCGGTTACCGGAACTCACAGGCACGATGCGCGAACTAAGTCAAGAACTGGTTAAAGCAGGTATCATTGAGGAGATGGTTGGAGATAGTCTGCCTGATGAGCTCGAGGAAGAAGATGAGGAGGCAGAATCAGAAGTCGATAAGGTCCTCGGCGAGATTCTACAGGATAAGATGGCCAAGGTTGGAGCTACACCTACGGCACCTACACCCGCACAACAAGAACCTGTGGCAGAGGAAGAGGACGAAGAAGATGCAGAAGCTATGCTAGATCAGATGCGTGGCCGGTTGGAAGCTTTGAAGAGCTAGAGGGCTTATAGCCACGGGTTGGGTGTTTGATGGCGGAGTTTGGAGTTCGAGTCTACAGCATAGGGGTCTTTTCAGGTACAGAGAATAAAGTTTTCTCAAACAAGCATACCGAATATGTCCATAGATGGTGGGGTTGTACGACTTAAGAAGTATGGGCCCTATCTCTTGGTGTTGCTTTGGAGAATCTACTTTCGTGTCACAAGTTCCTGGTAGTCTACACCAACCCCAATATGGCTCCCTAGTAACAGCGGAAAGCGTCATACTGGTAAGCATTTGGATCTTTTTTTTTTTTTCTGCACTTGCGGAACATCATTTCTACATCTGAGCTTGTCTAGGTTTTCCATTTTCCTCACTATATTCGGTGTTTAACCCTTCTCCCTCTTCACTACATTTATACCTTCAAATTCACTCATTCGAAACTATCAAAATGAGGTACTCCTACATTGCAACCACTCTCGTGGGTGCCAGCACCACCGTTGCTATGCCTCATGTTCCTTTCTCAAACATTACTATACCCGCGACCCAGCAGAGCCGTCCCGACAGAGTTACTCCTTCACAAACCGAGGCATCCACGCTTTTCTCTTCGACATCTGCTCAGGACTCCGACATCTTTAGTATCCAGACCGCACATCCAGAGCCAATCACCACACCAACTACCACAGCCTCCGTTACCATCTCCGGTACTGAGATCGGGCCCTTTGAGCCCAATGTCTCAACGCCTTACCTCGAATCCAGACGCTTCCTAACCATCGACTCGAATGGAAACATTCATATTCTTAATAGCACTGCAGAACTGGCGCACTCTGCACATCCGCAATCGTTTCGGACACGGTCCTGTGGTACCAGGAGAAGGATTCCACCCCACTTCTCCAACTACAAACAGCTCTACCACCTTGGCAGAGTCTTCAGAGCCTGTTACCACGCCGTTCACAAACACTTTCTCGGCTACACCTACTACGCCTCCCTACCAATGGCCCCAGCCTTCGGATGTTTCTGGTCCCTTCGACCACCTAATCATCGACTCAAACGGTAACATTCACCTTAACACCACTACACCAACATCCTTCCCCACGCCTTCAAAATTCGGCCACGGACCCGTAGTCCCAGGACAAGGGTCGCAGCCAACATCCCCAGCTACCACGCCATTCTTACCAACTCCAAGCTCATTCCTGGAGCCCCAAGCTGAGACGATGAGCAGCACAGCTATAAGCGTGGGGCGTACACAGGTACAATTCCCCTCCTCTCCTCAAAACTTCGGACACGGACCCATGATTCTCAGTCAAGGATTCCAACCCATCATAACCGGCACATCGATATCATCGAACAAGCCTCTGATGAGTGTGGTGGAATTTACCGGCCATCACGCGACACACGTAGCTACGACTACGAAAACCAAATACAAGCCTGTCACAGCCGTGGAGGGAATTATCAGCAATGGAGTTGCTAGCCATACCAAGGCGAGCACGACCTCGAGAAGAAGTCCAGTGTCCGCTATGGTGGGTATTACTAGCTATACCAAGATGAGCTCGGCTACGAGACGGAGTCCTGTGTCGACTGTGGTGGGAATTACCAGCGTCGCTGTCAAGTCTCGGTATTGAGTTTGTGCTCGAGATGGTATTGATCGGAGGATGAGGCAGCTTGAAGTTTTAACTTTGGAATTTTGGATATTAGTCATACTTGCAGGAAGTCAAAAGAAGCACCGAGCATAGCACAATGTAGCCTTTTTATATTATTTTCACTTCGATCTATTTCAACCCAAATCCATGTGATGTGGTTGTGACCATAAGTATGCATTTCTGCTATCTATTTTCATACTCTTAACTCCCCAAAATGCCAAGTGTTCAATACTGACGAGGATCAAAATGCCACCTGCTTTTCCGTTCCTTCTCTGCATGCAAAGTTTCTTTTCCGTCTCTCGAGAAATCAATTTTCAACTCACGGTTCAGACAACGACTGGGCCATTCACGCTACTGGAGCCATTGATCAATCCCTGTGGGGAAAGCAGGCGTCTCTGCCACTTCTGCCACTTTGGAGGCGTTCTTGGTGAGGCCATTGCGGATCTTGAGAACGCTGTCGACGATGACTGCATCGATGCCTTCGTTCACTTGTTCCTACGGGAAATAATTAGTACTCGGGAGACTGGCAGAATGAGAAGAGGGCTCACCTGGACCTTCACGGGGTCATTATTCAGCACTCCATAGCTGACACAAACCAGCCCACTATCCTTCACCACCTTCACTAACCTCGGGCTATTGCAAAGCGGCTCTGCAGCACTGACAACACCAAGCAGGTTCCAACGGCTTGCAAATCTGATTGCTTCTTGCAGGCTGCTAGCCCGGATGTCTCCCACAGGACTCACACCCGCGTCAGTCAAGAATAGAATGGGGATATTCGGCTGCTTGAAGCTCAATAGTAGGCAGATATCAGGATTGAAGCTGCTGAAGATAATCTTCCGCTTCTTACCCAAATCATATACCTTCGTCAAAACAGTATCCACAAAGCTGTTGAGCTCCACGGCATACGTGTCCATTTCATGCTCCTCGGACTCGTGCAACATCGGATACTTCATTTCTATGTTGAAGCCAATATTTTCGGGGAGTTTGACGAACATCTCTTCCAGGGTCGTGAAAGGTTCCTGGATGAAGTTACCGCGAGTGTTTGCTTTGTAGCCTTTTTCCTTGAAGTCCCGGGTATGCTTCATTCTCTCAGCCATATCAAAGTCGGGAGCATTGTGGCCAAGAGATTGTGATCGCTGACGATCCATACCACGGACGGCACGGAATTGGGGGCTGTCCTTTGGTGGTGAGGGAGGCCGAGAGGTTCGAGGTGTCACATCATTGACGTGTAGGAATTGCTCTAGCGTCAAGGTATGAACAGGAGCATCGATGCCAGTTTCACTGACCAGGAAATCATGGTAAATGACCGGGACGTGGTCTTTGGTAAGCTGCACATCAAATTCGACATAGTTGGCACCCAAGTTAGCTGCTGTGATAAAAGACTGCAGCGTATTTTCTCCCAGTTGCAAGGACTTGTTTGAGGTCGCATTCTTCCCAAGACCTCTGTGTCCAATGACAATGGTAGAAGACATCTCCTTCCAGTATGTCTGCTTCGTCGTGATTCCCATGTTCGGATGAGAGAATGGCGTGATGACAAGGAAATTGAAGTTCACAACGCCGATGACCTCAAGGTTCGTACCCATTATCGGAACACTGATGTCTCCTTGTAGATTCATGCGCTTCAAGCCAATGGTCGGCTTAATGCTTTCTAGGATCGCGACACCTCGTCCCACTTTGTGTTCTTGACTACCGGAGTATGTGGGAACAATATCGAAGAACAGTTTGACCTTGGATGCATCTACCGCGGTAAAAACCATCGGCTCGGTGGAGATGTTGTCTTGCACAGGAAGATCAACAGTGGTAGGTTCCCCTTGAGCGCCACTAGCACTGACGATGACAGATAACGCAGTGTCCAGTTGGGTAGAGTGAGCTTCTTCAATCGGAATTCTGTCAAGCTTGACGGCGGGAATATCTTTTCTCATGTCCATTGAACCCAAACTGACAAGAACCATGCTCTCGTTGGTAAGGTACCGATGGCCAAAAGTTTTCAGTGGCTCTGTGGGTCTGACAGTGATTGTGTGTGAACGAGAAGCATCCATTGACGACGAAACTGGCGGAGACGACGCAACTATGCTACCCGAACCTTCTGAGCCAGAATTGATGGTTTCCAGGTTTGCTGTTGCTTCTGCCAGTCTATTGGCAATGGCGATGTGGCCTCTCAAAGCAGCATGCTCTCTAGCTGTCCACCCTGATGCATCAGCTTTGTTCAAGTCAGCACGAGCGGCAATCAGGAGTTCAACAATGGAGAGATGCCCATCCACGGCAGCTACGTGAAGAGGTGTCCACGAGAAGGTCTTCTCAGCCAATTCGATGTCTGCCTTCTGATCTTTCGTTCCTTCAAGTAAGATCTTCGCACAATCTTCATTGGCGAATCTTGCCGCTATGTGAAGTGCTGTTTCGCTAGTCTCGTCTTGCCAATTGATGTCGACTCCTGCATCTACAAGAAGCTTGACGATATGGGTGAAGTTTGATTTCGTAGCGAGGGCTAGAACAGCACCCGATTTCGAGATGTCTCTCCGCATAGCAGCCTTCTGGTCATTGGGACCTTGCCAGCTTTCCCCTTTCAGTAGAGCCTGTGTAGTTAAAGGATGCCCACCAATAACACTTAGATGTAAGGGAGCCAGACCTTCACTGTCTTGCCACTCGGGTGCATCGATGCCATGCTCAACATTGAACTGACCCCAATCTTGCATGTATTTCATGACGAGCTCGCAAATGACTACAAAGCCGAATTGAGCAGCGTAGTGAAGCGGGAATCGCCCATAAATGTCCTTACTCTTCAACGCAATTCGTTGGTTAGGTCTCAAATGCTCAAGTAAGTAGGCTAGGAGCATAACAAACTCATCATTAATGCTCAGCAAGCTCGCAGACTCCTTCAAACTGGTTTGAGCAGGGCCTAGGGGAGGTGACGCTGCCGGAGTGAGATAACGCATGTCATCGGACCCAATAGACGCAAAATCGGTGACTGAAGGGTCTGTTGTGCTGGCTGACTTTGCACGCCCAATAGAGATAACCAGTCTATGCAAACAGTTCCGCTGGTTGATGTCGTCGACTTCGTCCAAGGACTTGATCTCTCCCAGAAGGTAATTAATCGTCTGCTTGGATTTGCAGGATATGGATCGTTGCAAAAGATTGACAAGCAGTTTCTGCATGCCAGGATCTTCTGTTTCGAAATTGGCCTCTGCCAAAGTCTCCTTCAGGATTGGCACATCATCATTCCGGATTGCCTGATCCACGGTATCAAGAAGACCATTCGGCAAGTTGAGAATTGACCTTGAGGATACTCGTTTTATCGAATGCGCTGAACGGACAGATTCTGGATTGTCCAAGCTCTTTATGTCTGCCAGAATCGAAAGCCAATCGTTGATATCCTTCAACGCCGTGGAAAGAGAAGCATTCGTTACGAAAGCCTTCGGTTCAAC
This sequence comes from Cairneyella variabilis, assembly GCA_001625345.1. Lineage (NCBI taxonomy): Eukaryota > Fungi > Ascomycota > Leotiomycetes > Helotiales > Cairneyella > Cairneyella variabilis. The sequence goes on from AYLM01000110.1 coordinate 16,763, forward strand.
CTTCGACGCCAGGTATCGTTGCTGCGTGCAGATATTCTGGACCTTCTTGTCCAACTTCTTTGTAATCTTGACAAACCCTTTGCGGTTGACTTCGCCGAACCATTGTAGCTTTCTCAATTGGCTTCGGAGTTCCAGCAAAGCTCCCATGAGTTCCTCAATCTCGTTGCGATCCAAAACCCCCAGAGCTACTTTCGATGTGCCATATCGATCCTGGAGGCGTATGAGGCGTCGGGAGGCATCGCCGAACTTCTTATTGTAGAACTCGCCCACATCTTCGAGGTTGCGGTCCAAGGAGAAGAAGAACTCTGGGCTCTCGTTAGCTGCTAGCACCAAGACTAAGTTGCATCCCATATCTCACCAGCAAGATCTGGCTCTTTGCCAGTCCTAGCTGTATCAACAGCTGCTTTAATAAGCTTCTTCAAGCCCTTGTAATTGATGTATGAAGACGACCATTCCGGGACCTGGTTTCGTGGCAGACTGTACCAATTAAGTCAATATTCTCGCACGGGTATCTCAAAAGTCAAAAGGAAGAGTGGCAGACGCACTTCCTTCCAAACTTCATCCTGGGCCACCTGTCAATGAGCTCGCACTGTACCCTGCGTAGCCAGATATGCTCTTGCTCTTGCTCTTGCACACGTATTTAGTGCAGCCAAGTAGCATGAGCTGTTTTGCAGGCTCCACAACCAAAACAGTTTGTGATATTCGGAATACTGGATCTCTATTCCCCGTCCGGTTATTGCGGAAGAAATGATATCGAGCTTCGTTGATCGAATAAGAGCTTGCGTAGAGAAGCCATTCAGTCGTGGGGTATGTTTCGAGATGGCGGGGTTCTGAATCAAGGCTGGAAGCTTCTGAGACAGCAGATAATTACTGTAATTAGGTCTGCGAATTCGACGTGAAGGTTTTTGAATGCGGAATTGCTGAGCTCTGATTGTCGAAGTCTTTGAGCAGGTGGATAAGTGATTGGACAGGAGAATGTCAGAGCTCCCCTGGACCAGCGCTACGGATTTCCCGTATTTAGCTGTAAATCATCTACTTGCACCAAAAATGCTCCAAAATATGAAAACTTTTACTTATTGCTCCTGCGTTGTAGCCCCAGAAGCTCTATGGGCAGCAATAATAAATAATATTTCTTGCAGAAGATATGTTTAATATGGATAGATATCTAAGCACTCCCTCGGCGGCTGGGCCCTGGATGACAAGGGTTTTCACCGCCTAGGCCTGGTGTTGGCTCGATCAGCAGGTACACAATGGATACAAGAGGTCAAATTTGGACAGGCACGAGTCATCTTGCCACTGGGTTGTAGTTAGTCGTTCGGTGCGAGAAGAATTTCCAAACAGTGGGCACCTGAAATACACAGAATTCGAAAGGACTTCATGAATCGAATCAAGCAGAGTCATGGCCCGAGCTACGACACATCAATGGGGGAAAAGTTTTATGTATGTTTATAAATGACCAAGGATAGCCACAAGACCAAGACCAGGGGGGAATTTCTGCGGTGTCAATCTTTTGGCCATATCCCTTCCCATAAGCTTTCATTTCTGAGTGCAGGCCATCCCCTGGCTTGTACAAATTTACAAGTCCAGGTGGAAGGACCTGCAATCCCAAACTCCGTGTCCTCAAATCTACTCGACAAGGTGGGTATCATCGATTTTGTGCCGTTCAGTTCCCTACCAACTTCTTCCTCTCCTTCGACCTCTGCCTCTTCCACGTCCACCACCTCTCCCACGATCACCCCTTCCTCTTCCTCCAAAGCCGCTATTCTGTCTTTCCTCAGCTGGAAGCGGTCCATTTCTCATCCGCTCCTCACGCTCCTCGGTAGTTGCAAAGAATTTGTTTTCAATGCCGACCAGATCACAGAATTGTTGCATTTGAGGATTGTTGTATTCTCGAGGTCCCTCTTGGACTATCTCTGGCATTCCTATGGCGAAAGGAGGTGCGGTAAGCTCGAAGTTCTGCGGAATTTCTAACTTCCCTTTTTGGACGATATGTTCATCAACCCACTGCCGTTCCTTCTCAATGAGCGGCCGATAATGGTCTTCTCCAAGGTCTCGGGGATTTCTGGCATTTTTGTTTCCCAAGATAATGTCAGAAGCAAAGACACGAGTAATAGCAAGCCATTCGGGGTCATACTCAAATCTGAGTTTCGACCCTAGAGCCGATGCTGAAGAGGGTGGCTGTTGTGACGAGGAATGAGGTGTTACTTCGAGAAGTTGTAGAAATTTTCGGCCAGGTAAGCATTTATCTAAGGCGAGGAATCGAACGGTTTTGTTTGTTATTTCTGGGGGTATTGGACTAGGTTGTAACTGCTGTAGCTGTTGCGGCTGTTGCGATCGGGCAGCTTGTCTTGTAAAAGCTGCAGGTAATTGAGCTCGAATATCTGCAGGCACAGAACTCTCCAAAGAAGTGGTTATCTCTCCTTGATGGCCATCATCATCCAATCTTATTACGTCTTCATTCGTAGAAGTAGAAGCTCCGTTTGTAGGAGCTAGCTGGGAAGCTATAACTTCATCGTCATCGTCATCCAAGCTTATCTCGTCTTGATTCGTAGAAGCAGAAGTTCCGTTTGTAGGGGCTGGCTGGGCAGGTGCAGCTTCACCGCCATCCATATCTAGATCAATTTCGTCTGCATTGTGTATACTTGGCGGGCCGTTGAGATCTCCGCCGGGCTCGACAACCGGTGCTGTGACAGGTGCCGGGATACTTTTAGGCTCCGATACATCATCGTATGTCTTGGTCGCTGCAAATTTGCAATGCAGATGCGCTGCGAACCAATACGGAGGTCTGAGACGGTCCATCACCTGTTTCGCAGCGGGGTTTCCCAATGTGCCATCTTTAGACTCTTGTTCAAAGTCGCTTTTCATCCTGAACAACGCTTGCTGATTACCATGCTTCTCAATCGCCCTCGGCCAATCATGACTGATTCCAATATCCACCTGAGTTCTCAATTGGAGCAACTTTCTGACATCAACTTCCCGGACGTGGTAAAATGACTTGATATCATCCTGGTTGTAGGGCAGTCTTTCATAATGGGTCTTGTGGAAGTTATACCCCTTCCAGATGCCAGACATGCCAGCAATCCGGACTCCTCCCAATTGAACCACATTTGCCGCTCCCATGTAGTAGATATTTGGTGCAGCCCAGCCTCCATAGAAGAGTTCCCATAGATGGCTGCTTGCCTCGTGATTGCCTCCAACGAAAATCGTTAGGTACGGAGCTTTAGTGATGCCACTGTAGTAGGCATGAAAGTCTCCGATGGCTCGGTACTTGACTGGGCAAGACATTACAGTCAAGTCTAAAGCATTCCGGACAGCCTGCATCGGTTAGCATGATGCTCATGACTGTTGAGCCTGGAAGCATTCACCTGAAAGTCGCCACCAATAATGAGAAGGTCAACTCCATCCCACCCTCGAATCTCACAAGCCTTCTTGACAGATGCATATATTGCATCTAAAGTACCGTGGCCCTTAACATAAGAGTCAGTCTGTAAGCTTCTGCCTTCCGTCTGACTAGCACTTACACATCCTTCGACGGCCACTCGCAGGCCACGCACGTCGTGGAGAGCAGGCTCCATCTTGAGAAACTTGGCTGCCTTTCAAGAAGAGTCCATGAATAACATGCAGCTATTCAAATATACTTCCAGTCCTTTCGAGGGTCCAGCGAAACATCGAGTTCAGTAACGTTAATGTTCAGGTCTCGTGATCGTCGCAAACTCGATCAGCCTCGGGCGGCAAATTAAAGTTCGGCGCTTATCGCGTGACTTTTGATGCAAACAATTCTTTTGACTCTAAGCCGCACAAGGCTAGCTTCCGTGCCGGAAGCGTTATTTTTGATGCTAAATTAGCGCGATTGGGGATCTTTATTTTCGTCGAGCGCATCCATCCAGACTTTTCACTTTTCCATCAACACAACTTATCGACAGAGCTCCATCGACAATCAGCATTCAATCAATCAACTCTTTCATTCAACTCAATTTCCATCCGCAATACTTCTTTGTCAATCAAGCCTTCATCAATTCTTCATCCACTCATCGTCGCAATGGATTTCACTCCATCTGACATCGCCGAGATTAACGCCCGCTTGGTCGAGCTTCCTCACCAGGTGCGCCACTTCTACAACGCCATCCAGGCCTTGAAGTGTGTCCAGCCCAAGGTTCAACGTACTCTCGCCCCGATGTTCAATCCCGTCACTGGCTGGAGCAACGAGTTTGATGCCTTCTTGACCGAGTATCTCGGTGAGTTGAACGATCCTGGCACTTGCTCTGGCTGGTAAGTCACTTCCCCATTCCCCTAATATCCAGCTCTTCGCTATCGTCCAGTTTCCTGACAATGATGCAGTGGCTCCATCATGAATGCTAGACACCAGTACTCTAAGGGAGTTACCACAATCACCGAGACTTGTGATTGCGCAATTACCGATCCCGAGATCCCCAACCTTATCATCACTGCCTCCACCAACAAGGTCATGCAGCCAACCACCAAGAAGGTTGCCAACGGCACGCAAATTAAATTCAACTCATCAGCCAAGATCACGAAGTCTCACATCAACCACTCCGGCAAGAAGACCATCGACAAGTCCGTCAAACTCACCAAGGCCCAGAAGGCTGAGCGTCTCATCGCCCGTATCGAGGAGCAACGCAAGGAGTACGAGAAGTTCTTGAAGAAGACCGGCTTAGGCATTGATTTCTGGGACTGGATCAAGGATGTCAAGAATCTTTAAGCGACATGCTCATTCAACCAAGGTCGGTCTTCTATCATCCCTCAAGCAAGTCACTAACTCGATTCAGAACGAGTGGCCCCTTGGAGTTTGACTTGATTAGCCATGATTCGCTGCATTGGAATTTGGTGTTCTCACTCGAGAAAGATCGAGCACATGGAGCCTGAGCGTATGGAGTATGGGAGTCTGGGCATATGTGAGTTTGGGCACATGACAACTTGAGCGTATGGAAGTTTGGGCGCATGGGAATTTGGTGTGATTCTGGACTTCATGATTGGGAAGATACCCATTCCTTTCGGAGTTCAGAGACAGTTATGAATGAAGATTTTCGTAAACTTTGCCTTTCTTCGCTAACTTATGCATTTTATTATACTTCTCTTCAGTCTCAAACCCCCGCTCGGGTCCTCCCATCCTGCTCAGATCTTCCCTTTGGCAGTCATTTATTTACTTACTTCCTATTTCGTCAGTCCAACAAATTGTGCGGACCTGCTAGCGTGGGTTCTTCGAAGCTGTTTGGTGTGGACGAGGTATGCGGTGGTCTGAAGGCGGCTATTCAGTATCTTATCACGACGCCTGATGACGACAGCGATTCTTGATTGGCCAGCCTTACGCCCCACTTGAAAATTATTTTGGCGCATGTACCCCTCCATTCCCTCCAAAACAATATCCCACTCCACGTTGACCAAATAAACGGATTCACAATGGCGAACACAACTAATGAAGAGCCCAAGCCAGACGGCACCGCCTTCGACGATTTCTACGAGAGCATCGGCAAGAAGGCCGAGCATCTCGCTCAGAACGGCGCAAAAAGCCCCACCACAAACGACGCAGACTCCGTTGACGCATTCGCAGACAAGCCAGAGGGCGATGATGGGCCACAAGTCGTGGATGAGATTGAAAGCTTGTGTATGAACTGTCATGAAAATGTCTGTCACCCCAAAAATGGCAAATCGAACTCTACTAACGCCATCAAGGGAACCACGAAGCTATTACTCACACGGATACCCTTCTTTCGCGAGATCATTATCATGTCCTTCTACTGCCAACACTGCTACTTCAAGAACGCTGAGATCCAGTCTGCGGGCGAGATCCAACAGAAAGGCTCAAGATATGAACTTCGCCTCACTGTTACTGCGGACTTCGCGCGACAAGTGGTCAAGTCAGATACGTGTGTGGTCAAGTTTGTTGAGCTGGATATCGAGGTTCCTGCGGGAAGAGGGCAGCTGACAAACGTGGAGGGACTGCTATCTATGATTCTGGAGGATCTTGAGTTGCAGCAACCGACACGGAAAGAACAGATGCCTGAAGTGTGGGCGAAGATTGAAGAGGTTGTTACCAAGGGACGAAAGATGATTGCTGGCGAGAGCTTTCCTTTCCGCCTTCAACTTGATGATCCAGCAGGCAACTCTTGGATTGAGCCAGATCAGAAAGATGGTGTGGGCAAATGGTCGAAGGTCGAGTACTCGCGAACACCCGAACAGAACGAGGCGCTGGGCTTAAGTGGCGAGAACGAGGAAGAGAAGGCAGCCATCGCTGGACAGCCAACCGCCGCAAGCTTCGAAGACGACGATATCGTCCCCAATGAAGTATATTCCTTCCCTGCGACATGTCCTGGATGCACGCGACACTGCGTTACACACATGAAGATGGTCGATATCCCGCATTTCAAACAAGTTATTATCATGAGTACAGTATGCGAGCACTGTGGCTACCGTTCTAATGAGGTCAAGACGGGCGGAGAGGTACCTGAAAAGGGAAGGAAGATAACATTGAAAATCGAAGGGCCTGTGGACCTTGGACGAGATATCCTGAAATCAGAGTCTTGTGCGCTGGAGTGTCCAGAACTCAATCTCTCCGTCAATCCTGGCACGCTTGGAGGAAGGTTTACGACTGTCGAAGGCCTGCTAACTCAAGTCAGAGATGACTTGCATCAGCAAATTTTTGATGTTGGAGATGATAGTGGCGCAGGCGGTGATTCTTTAACGTCCGAAGCGAAGCGGAGATGGACGTCCTTTTTTGATGGCCTTGGAGAAGCCATCAAGGGGGAAAGAAAGTTCACAGTGATTTTGACGGATCCATTAGCTAGCAGCTACGTTCAAAGCCTGTTCTTGCCAGATGTAGATCCTCAGATTACATCAGAAGAATACGAAAGAACGACCGAAGAGGAGGATGATTTAGGTTTAAGTGACATGAAGACCGAGGGCTATGAGGATGACGCGGGCGAGAAGAAGCCATTAGCGGGGGAAAAGCTAGGGGAAACCCATTCATGATGTCACGTAAAATAGAAGCCGATTTTTTTACTACAGTTCTATTATGCTAAGTACACCTACAAACGAGAATTCTCGGATCGCATGAGACACCCAGATTCAGTAGCTCACGAATTTGAGTAGCTCACAGTAATGAATCCATTGGCCTATAGGCAGGAAAACGTTTGCTCACAAGTCTCGCTTCTTCGTCTCCCGGATTCGCCACTTCACAAAATGCGTTCCCTCAAATTGGCATATTGGCCTCTGAACCAGCTTGCTCACGTGCGATCCATCCAAGACGCGATGGAACCATGAGTTGTCCATAAGAACCGCTCCCCTAGGGTTCCGATCGTCACCATAGGCTGAAATTCGGACAGAATGACCTTCTCCACGTAGTCCACTCCCTCACAAGTAATAGTACTACCAAATTTGCTCATCCGTAATCCAGCATTGGCACTCTCTGGAGCAAACTTAATGAACTCTTCCCCGTCAGTTACCATTAGATGTGGGTCCCGCAGCGATCGCCGCAAGGTTCATGGCATTGAGTTCTCGTCTCACTTGGCTAACTCCGGAAATCTGAAACTCCACGTCCTCGTCCTCGTCCTCGTCCTCGTCCCTTGCTCTATTGTTGCCTTTATGAGCCGGGTGATGAGCGGGGCGTCTCTGGGAAACGGTTGTCTAGAATTCACTGTCCTCGTCTTCAAGGAACGTGTTAGCTACCTCTTACTGAGCTAGGCGCTTCCTCAGATCAGCATGGTGGACTTATACTCGAGAATCTGTGTGTCTTTTTTTGCTGAAGCGTCTTTGTGAAGATTTGCATCTTGTCTTGCCTTCTGGAGTTGCTCTCGCAACTGTTCTGAGTCACTTTGGGAGGTCAGTGACTCTTCTTCCTCGGAACGTCCAGAGGATTTCGATTGCTGGGTCTCGAGACTCCGGTCGGTGCCCAATATTGCGGGTAAGAACTTACCGAGCTCTGGTAGACCGTGGCTACCTTCGCTTTCGTCCCCATTGGCCTGCTCATTGTAGAGCTGCTAGTCCCTGGCATAACCCCGCCATCTTCGCTCGGGGTCGTTCCTGGACGGTTGAGGCTCTCTGGCGAGGTAAATCATTAACATCCAGACATCTGAAACTAGAAGACTTATCCGCGTGTACGCCGAGTAAAGTTGTGACCAGAAAGGGGGCCATATGGCGGCGACATACCTTCTTCTCTGAGCATTCCCTCTGTTCTAAGCATAATCTCCCCTCCAAGCATACCTTCTTCAGACATATTATCTGCAACAAGCATACTTTCTTCCGCAGGCACACCTTCTCCCGGCATATTCTCTGCTCGGAACGTAACCTTTTCTCCAATCGTACCTTTTCCAAGCATACCTTCTTCGAGCATTTTTTTGTACCAGTGATTATCTCAGCTCTCGAATCCGCTGCAAATCTCGGCATGAACTGGATTTGCTCATACTTCCGGGTCCTTCGATAGCGATGGCTAACCTTACCTCTCTCGGCCTCCGTTCTGCTTAATGAAAAAAGAACAGTTCTCTCATCAGCACCCAAGTATGCATACAGAGAGACATTTTCGTCTATGCGAGACTTTCCAACTGTGATCACGCGACCACCAGAAATGCTTTCTCTCTTCTTGGAGATAGATGGAGTGAACTGGGATTCGCCCCGCTGCTTCCACGTCAAGTACTCGACAACGGTTTTCTTTAAATCAAGTCCCCACAGTGAGTCAAGGAACTCTGCAGATAGGTTGAAAAGCTCCTAGTCGAGCGTGACAATTTCGGGAGTGAGCTCGCAGTGGACAGAGGGAACGAGTTCATCCCAGCAGTTGAGGAAATCGATTTTAATTGCGGCCTCGTCTCTGTTCGCCTGGTAGACCAGTTGGTTTTTATGGTCAAGGAAGCATATGCTGGAATTCTAGGCTCCTCGAAATGGAGACCAACGTATGTTCCTTCTGGGTTCTCAACTTTTTAGTCGCTTATTTGTATACTTGACGTCTCCACGATGGTCGCCAGATTCCTGGTCCTCTGAATTGAGGCTCGAAAGGGGTGAGGTGTCTCCCGAACTACAGCCAGGAGCGGCCACATGTTGTGAAACTGTGACCGCTAGCACGAGAAAATCCAAAGATTAGAATGGCAAAACGATCGAACCTGAGATTTAAACTTACGGTTCATCTGGTCGGGGTCTCAGACAGGGAGATAGCGCTCTCCTTGTGAGATTTATGCACGTCCGAAATCTCATCCAACCATCTAAATATAAAACTGTTAGTAAAGCTGAGTTCTAAAGTGATATGATTATGCGGAAACTTGGGAGGGAAGGCGAAGATGACAACCGTCATTAGTAGACTTACCGCTTCAGTGAGTCTCTGTCACCCTCCATCGTGATACCTGAAGCGACAAAGGTTATTATGAAAGGTTGCAAGTGTCTGTATGCTTCTCTCGTAGGTGAGTGATGATGCAGGCAAGCACCACTCTGTATCTAAAGGCAGGCACAGAGTGTCAAGCGCTCTCATGGAACATGCCACAATGTGTCGGGTGTTGTCTTGATGTTGAAGGGGAGGCGTCATGATGTTGTGAAAGAAGGTTCTTGAATTTGGCAAGGAGCGGTGATAGGGGAAGATAGAGGCCGTGAATACAGCCATACCGCCCACTGGTAGTGGCTGGCTACGATGGTAACTTGGTTTGCATTGTTGACTGCGAGATGGGCATTTATGAAGACGAGAAGGTTGGCTATAGCTTCCTTCGATTTCCCCTCAATAGATCCAGCAACCTCAAACGATGCCGAGTCGGGAAAGCGAGAGGCTTTCAGGTTGTCAAAACCAGGGGCCTCCTTCTCACAGAGGTGGGAAGACATTTACACTCAACTGCAATCATCTTTGCGCTAAAATAACCACTGGCCTTCTCGCAGAAGCTAAACCGCCACTGCCACCAATAATGACGAAGTAACCGCAGTCCTTGGGCACCGGCGCCATAGCTGCAGACGAGGACGAGAACTGCTGCGAAAGAGAAGTCAGTCGAGAATTCGCGAATGCCCTAAATAACTTCGAACTCAAAGACATCACGAAGATTTCGAACATCTTCTCCAAGGTGGATGAAACTCTCCCATATCCCAAGCATCAAAATTTATAGCCAGTCGAGCAATGACATAACACTGGAACAAAGGGCACCTGTCTTGCACACGGTAATCCCTGTCGGGTAATGCGAGCCTCCCCCCGTTTTGATTTGGCAGCAATTGGAAGCAGGAGGATCCGAGCGGAAAGAATGGTTGCCATTTCCACCACTATGGATGGGCCAACAGGCTTGGCGATAGGGACGGAGTCACCTTTAACATGATTGCGACGACGATTGTCGGGATAGGATTATTGATTGTTGTTGTTATTAGCATTAAAGCCATCGCTATTGATGTATTGAGTGTCTATATTGTTGCTGTAGTCGTTGGAGGCTTTGTTGTTTTATTGTTGTTGGACGTTTATTGTTGTTTTTGGATGAAACTCCTGGGCGCAAGAAGGTCCTTTTATAGACTATCGGCACGGTATGTAGCGCCGACGGAAGCCGAAAGGATTTCGTGAGGAAAGACCGAGAGGGGCAGATCTGTCACTTGAATGTTGTTACGTTGTTGGTTGTGTAGAGTGATACAGAGCAGAGGGAAGTGTTAACGATTAGCAAGTATCAGCATAACAGCAACTGAAGCAGCTGCTCTCGTGAAGACTAAAGCTGCATGAGGAAGCTAACCGCTTCCATTCTCGTCATGACCCGTGATTCGAAAAGTCGGAATGGGGCTTGATGATAAGTTCATGAGGGTACAAAATACATGAGGCATAACTTGAATCTGGCGAATCCTCGACATACACTCTTTTTTGCTTTCAACCGTGCATAAGAGAAGAGACCATCCTTATCAGCACCAGCAACAACAACAGACTTTCGCCTATTGCAGGTCTTCGGGGCAAGCTTCTTGGCTCTTCATCAATGATATTTCCAAATTCTTCTTGATCAAAATGTTTCGGTACAAAACAACACTCAAGCCTTATATGCGCAGAATCAAAATGTCGAAGGGCTATAACGTTCAAGAGTTATTCCTGGCTCATAAATCTTCTAGGCACTATGAATGTTTGGCCAACAGTGTAATCCGACCATCTCACTACAGGAAGGTGACGTTTGTGGCAATAAAGATGGAGTTGATAAACCAAAGACTCAGGTTCTTTTATACGTTTGCACGCTCTGGGAAAGCACTGTATTGCGTGAACAAAAGGCCTTATTCCCCAAGCCTTCATTGCTGTGACAGGAGAAGATGGAGAATAGAAGGAGGAATATCAAGATCGGGTTTTTTTGTATCCTTCTGCATGCTTGGTAAAGGCAGTAGGTGTTGGGTGAATGGTAGCCCTTATTCTCACACCTTCATCATGAGCAAGAAAAGGAAATCAGTGGAGGGAACAAGGAGTTTAGCGGTGCGGAAGTTACGGAGAGAGAACTGGTAGAGCGGAAATTAATGGAGGCGGACTCAGTAGAGAGGAAACAAGCGGAGAGGAAAGTAGCGGAAAGCTGTCATGGCTGAGGACATTGAGTGAACTAAGAAATTTGAGCAAGCAGGCTGTAAAATCGCGAGGACTTACGTTTTTAGAAGGCTCGATCTAGTGAAAATATCGCTATAAACGAACATAATGGAGACTTTTCAATGCAATTATTATTCCTTAACTAGTACATACAATATGCGCATGCTTCGCAGATAAATGGGGTGCAAGGTGCAATCTCTGCATGCCATGAACGTGAAGGCGAACCATGTCTCCATGAGGAGAAAGCATCTTCTTGCGAACGTATAAAAGTGCCACTGGCACTGTGACAGGCGGCCTGAAAGGCAGCGGGGTAAAAGCAAAGAAAACCACAAGTCGTACAGTAATAACGGTCGAAGCAAGTAGAAGTATCGAGTCCACCGACCCCTGAGTCGCAGACGCACTCTCAGCCACCATCACCGCGTTCTCTAAAAGGATGGCTTTGTCAAGACGCGATACTCGACGTAATCCTCCCCATCGATGCTCAAGATCTGGGCCTGGCTGACGAGCTTTCCTGTGAACGGACCGTTTTGCTTGCGCTCATACTTGATGCCGTTATGGTATTTGACCTCTTGTTCGACACCGTTGCTCATTCCACCCATCCCCATCCCCATCCC
>AYLM01000749.1:0-20684 GCA_001625345.1 Cairneyella variabilis
GAAATCCCTTGCAGACACAATCATCCCACCCTCACACCCACCCTCAGAAATCATCCCCGCTGTCTAAGAAACTTCAGCAAGTATCCTGCGAGCCCCTTCTTGTCGACAGAGGTAGTCATGAATTTAATAAACTCCGTACCATCTATACCCATGCTAGGGAAGAACGAGTACTGCAGATGCTGAAGGAACATATCGCCGGTCTTCATGTAGATCGTTTGCTCCAGGGCTGCGATTTCGTTGAGCACCTGCTTGGCCTGAGCGTCTGAAGCCGGGCGGAATTGTGGTTCTCGAAGAACTTCCCAGCAGATGGGGTGAAAGCGCTCGATGAGGAATCGATCGAAGCCTGGGAATGTCGGTGATGGAGGAAGATTCGAGGAGATGGGTTGGGCAGCGAGTGTGGCGATGTTGGGACCACCCCAAAGATCAGCCATGCGTGTGAGGACGAAGAAAGATAATCGGCTAGCTGCCAGATTCCCAGTTCCGCTGGATACGGTTTTCGCTAATCCTGTGATGGATACAATGAGTGGGTCGAAGAACGCTTGATTCGAGTCGCTGACAAGAACGGAGCCCAAGTCATTGTTCAGGATGATCTGAATGAATGTTAGGTATTCCCGTCGAAGCTCGCCGAGTTGGATCTCGTCGTCAGTCCCGGTGACAGGTTCAGCAAGACCCGCAAAGACTCTCTGTAAGAGTGGTGTGAGTAGCGAGTCCAGCACAGGATAAATTTCCTTTTTGAATCCAAATAGAACTTGGTCCAAGAGGCGCAAGAACATGGCCATCTCATCCTTTGATGAGCTTTGGGACAGAAGCCCATCAATCCATCGAGGGAGTAATGGCAGCATTCCGATTCCCAAAGTTCCCATGAGTCTGGAGAAAGATGCTCTTGCTGCGGATCGGACATCAAAAGAGCTCTTGAGTGCTTCGAGGGCAATTAAGATGGCTTCTGCTGCACGGCTGAATTCCTTTGAGGCTTCCTCCCTGGGAGCATTAACCGCAGTTGCTGCGTTCCCTGGTGACCAATCAGAGAAGCCATGGGAGAGACTACCAAGAGCCATGATAACATGATGAATTTGCAGGACTGATTGAGCATCTCCGGCTTTAGCAGGACCCAAACTTCTCTCGATTTCAGAAAACAATGGATCCATGATGGTTCGTGCATATAAGATTTGCTTCTCAATCGGGGTCGTTGTGGTAGATGAGATACAGCCGATTGCCTCGAACAGATACAGCTGTCCATTGAATGTTGCATCCGCGGAATGATCACTCTCGTCGGATGACATATCATCATCGGCCGAGTTTTCATTGGGCAGCTCAGCTTTGATGGGCAAAAGGTCACTGATAGACTGAATCACAGTCTCTGCGACGTTCCCAACATGTGCTCTGAGGTGCTTCACAAATCGATGGAACAGATACCAGGACCGAGTTCGGACTCTAATGTGATTGTGATGGACCAAGCGAACAAACTGCTCGAGGACTGGCGGAATGAACTCTGTTCGGTTCTCGAAGAATGCGCAATAGCGGACAACGATTTCCATGTACTGCAGCTGGATCGCAGGGTGAGCGAAGGACGCAATTCCTTTTTAATGGTTAGCCACGGCCATTGTTTCTTGAGTAGAATATTCTCACCAGACTCGACCATCTTGGAAACCATGATGATCAATCGTTCAGCCGCAGCGCCGGAAGGTTTGCTCTTCGCATAGAGGCCACCGTTTGGAATAGTCAACTCTCCGAACTGGTACATCTCATGCAACGTCAAATCGAGGTCTCGCCAGTCCATCTGTCCGCCTTGTTGATCAAGCGTCTGAAAGGTGTTGCCAACAACATTGCTGACAATATCGATGTAGAGGGTCTCATCAACAGCAGCCACCATTCTCTGCATGACTTGCAGTCTCTTCCGCAGCTCTTGAAACTCGGCTTCATCTGTTTGCTCGTCTTCGTTGCCCCAGGAAGAGGTCTCATCATATCTCATCTTTTGAATTATAGCATTTAATATGGGCGTTAACATGGCGGAGTACGCTGGTGGGAGAGGCTTGATCTTTCGCAGGAATGTGAGAACATCCGTGAGAGATGGTATGACGGTAGAACATATCTCATCATATTCATCGGAAAAGAAGCGTAGAAGGAGAGGTAGGAATAACTGGAGGAGCTGTTCAGCTTGAGCCTTAGTCTCAGTGTCTGCCTGGCCATCTTCCAGGACTTTGATTATATCGGAGACGACATTGTTGACAAGCTTCGCAACTGCTTCTGCTAAATCAGTGTCGTAGCTCGATGTCTTGCGTAAATCGTGCAATGCTGGACTTGCTATGAGCTGCGAGACGACTTCTCCCAGATTCAAAAAAACAATCATGCCGATCTTGTCAAAAGGTTTCATCTTCTTGGCCACAATCTCTGTGAAGGTGTCAATGGCAGCGTCTCTGACTTTGTCTTCGCTTTTGCCAGGGTTGACACGGCCGACTAGTTGGAAAAGGAGGTTGAGGGTGTCCTGGTTAACGATCAGGGAGATATCGACCCAGCTGACCCATTTGCCAATAACTTTGAGGCACATCTCCACGACGGCATCGTTTCGGTCTCTCCATTGCATGAGAATCTCCTGCCACGAAGTAGCGACTTTTGGCACGTCACGAGCTCGTAGGATGTCCTTCAGTTCAGTATTGCGTTGAGTTTCCGCCTGCGGACGGACCACAATAGTGTCGGCAATCTCATCATGAATCGAACTGAGAATCCTCAGGTATAACACAACCCCAGGGAGGTTGTCCCTGCCTCCAGCCTGAGTACCTGTCAACGCCAAGAAATCGTCAACGAAACTCTCCCAGCCTTGCTTGTAAGATGCTATGAAGAGGAACGTCAAGGTCTGCGTCAGCTTATTTTGAAGACTTGCTGGGTCCACCTGCTCTTGGCTGCCTGGACCATATGTTCGTCTGATGTATTCGAGGAGGGTTTCCTTCAGATGGCTCAAGCTCTGAGCATCCAGCTGCTGCGTTTGAACAACATTATTAACGACGTCTAAAGATACCAGTCGCACGACTTCAGCGCATTTTGGTGTTCGCGTAAAGAGAGTGACACATGCTTGGCGGCCTGAGGGATCGGAACGGAGTTGGTTGAGGAAATCAAAGGCTTGAGCCTTGAGATTTTGGTCAGAGGCAGGGTTCCAGGCTATTTCGATGGCATTTTCGACCTGAAGGAGGACCAAAGGTTAGATCGAGTTCATAGAAGGCCTAGGAATGTCCTTGTATCCGTAGAAAATACCCGCCACTGCTGTTCACCATCTAGCGGTGTCAACTTACCTGAGAGTCCATGGCGTCTCACTGTGAGATTTGCCAACCCGGGAGCAAATTTTTATCTGCAGATGGTGTGATGTACTGCTATGAAACTTGCAGCTGGAGGAATGTTGCATAGATCATACTTCGAGCCTCCGCTATCGACTAATAATATTTTTATTCGGTGGGTGATAAGAGTTCCTGTGTGGGAATTTTTGCTCTCGCAGATCGATGTTGGAATGAGAGAACTTGCAAAAGCGAGTCAAAGTAGAGAGAAGGATTAGTTAGGCAGGATGTGCTAGCTTCGTGAAGTATGATTTCGAGTTGTCAAGTCGACGTATGACGGTTCACCCCACTAAATCGTCGACACAAGGTTGTTTTCAGCCTTCCCGCCTTTTCAATTCTCGGCTTGGCTCCACGTGACAGAGTCGCGTGCCTTGCTGCAAGGCACAAGCTTCTGTGCGTTCCTCTTTCTTGTGTCGAGGAGTAGAGTGATGTAAGGGTGTGAATGTCTTATGGGCTCAGAACATGGCGGGTTTATGTAGGACCGTGAGAAACATTTTTACTTTCTGTTCTGCGTCAAACACCAGTCACTGCATCCAGGGTCGATTGCTCCAAGTATAGTATCACATTTTAAAGACGATATAACGGCTATACACGTAGGTCTATTATTTGTCCAGCTCTTCGGTTTCCCAATCTCGAGGTCAAATATTTTCTGAAGAAGTCAAAGACCAAATGAACGCCCGTAATGAGAATCTATCATGCGCCGTCTATGAAGCGCCAGTCAGCCTCCGGCGCAGATACAGAACACTCCTTATGCAAATGTAGACTCCTCCGCCCAGAACCACGAAGATGACCAAGAGATCTAGCGGAACAAAGATGCAGGTGAGTATAAGCCCCATTCCCACTTTGCGTAGCCAGCGTAAATTCTCGTCCAAGGCTTCATTTCGCTTGGTCGATTCATCTTCCCAGCTGAACGCTTTCCGAGAGCTAATTCTGTCGTACTCCTCATCCTCAGGCGAGTCTCGGCTCTCCTCATCTTGTCATTGGAATTGGAAACCACCGCCCGGAAAGCCCTGTGGAGCCCCTCGCTGTCGTCCGCCGCCTGGCATGCCACCACCGAAACTGTGGAATCCACCACCTCCTCGTCCTCCACCCATCTGTGCACCAAACATTTGCATTAGAATCTCGGGATCGATACTCATGCCCTGGCCACCCATACCGCCTCCAAAGCCTTCCATCGGATCGATTAAGTCATCACCATTATCGTAGCGTGCGCGCTTCCTATAGAAAGGTTAGATAGATAGACCAAATCAACGCTGGAAAAACTTACTCAGGATCGCTCAAAGTCTCATAAGCCTCTGAAACATTCTTGAATTTTTCGGCAGCGGCATCATTATTAGGATTCTTGTCAGGGTGGTGTTCTAAAGCGGCTCTTCGGTACGCCTTCTTGATGGTGTTCTCATCTGCATCCTTCTCAATGCCCAAGATCTTGTAGTAATCCTTGCGCTTGCTCTTCTTCAACTCCAATTCTGCTTTTCGAACTTCCTTAGCAAGACCCGCGTCCTGTGGATCCTGCTCCGCCAACTCCTTCAGCTCACGAACTGCAGACTCCCAGTCGCCAGATTCGCCTAGAGCGGTTGCCTTGGTCTTCTTGGCTTTGGTATACGAAGGATCGAGTTGGATAGCCCGCTCGCAGTCTTGGATTGCTCCCTTGTAGTCCTTGATGTTCTTCCGGCACAAAGCTCGATTCTGGAGAATTTTGGAGTTGGTGCCTTTGTTCAGTGGATCGATTTCAAGAGCCTCGGAATACTTGTCAATTGCAGCAGCCCAGCGCCCAGCCTTGTAGTCGGCGTTCCCATCTGCCTTCATTCGATCCAACTTTTGTACCATTCGCAAATACTTGACAGCATCTCGGTAGTCTGGATCACAATTGATGGCTTGTCGGAAATGCTGCATAGCCTTCTCGTGCTCGCCTTGAGAGTACAAAGCCCGACCCCGTAGTACGAGAGCCTCAGGATCCTGACTATTGTTCCGCAGCAGAGACATTGCAATATTCTGTGCATCGCCAAGAGCATTAACATTTCCCATCTTCAGATAGGCCTCTCCTCTCATCAGTTGCCACTTCCTCGGCTTCTGGGCTCCTAATCCAAGTCCCTTCTCTGCCTGGTCAAGAGCATGCAATGCCATAGAACCAGTCGTGCCATTTCGTAGTGCGTCCTCTGCAACTTCGATATGTTGTAACATAGCCTTGGCTGGAGCAACATCCTTTGCAGATGGGGGAGGCTGGATGCGTGTAAATGTATCAAGGGCTTCTTGAGGCCGTCCTAAATTTGTGTAAATCCGGGCGAGTCTGAGCAGAATCTTGTGGTTTCGAGGATCGAGTTCATCGGCTCTTATGCAGTCCTCTAAGGCATTAATGTATTGGCCATTGGAAATGTATGCAGCCGCTCGGTTACTAAGGTATGTTGCGGATGAAGGTTGGGCCTCGACAGCTGGTAAAAAGAAGGATGTCAGTGCTTGTGTCATAACAATATTATCAAATAACATGCTCACCTTTCGTATACTCCTCAATAGCTCTCTTGTAGTCTTTCGCTTTATAAAATGTATTTCCATTATTTTTGAATGCCTCAGCCTCCTCCGGTGTAGGGGCGGCATTTGCAGCAGGACTCGTAGGGTTCGACTTGTGCGGAGGAGGAACAGGCCCTTCGGTCTGCATCGCACCATTCGTACCGTTGGACTTAGGAGATTTAGGAGTATCGAAGGAGCCTGGCATGCTGGTCTGAGGTGGGGGTGAGGGGAGCGCACCATTCGGTCCCTCACTATCAATGTCCATGCGATCCGGGTCTGACATCTTGGTGGAGAGGGCAGAGAGCCGCCGCAACTGATCTGGTGGCAGATTTAAAGGATGTTCGGATTTTGGATCAAATGGATGCCGTGGTGAGTTCGTGCTCCTTTTTGTTGGAGAATTGCGACTGCTGCGACTAGAACCCTGTCCCGCCGGCTTATAGTTTTCTTCCTTGGCCTTGCTGGATTTCGCAGCCCCGGCAGATGATGATGAGGACGGATTCTTCTTCAGAGGTGACCGCGATCGAGGGGAGGATGCTTCGTCGTCGCTGGTAGAAGACTTCTTCGATTTTTTAGGCGATTTGGAGAAGAAGTTCATTGGAAATAGTTCCCGCGGATAGTTTGCTCGTGTGTGTTCAGTAGTCGAGTGCTGTAACCCGATCCCGCTCGTAGTGGAATTTGGACTGCGTGGTGCGTGGTGCGTGGTTGGCTCAATCCATGCACCCGGGACTGAACTGTAGGAGAGCGGCGGAGAATTTGGCTGTCTTTTATGAGTCAATCATAATACCCAGCGATGAAAAGAGAAGCTGTGCGCCGCGGAGAGGAGAAGTGGTGTTTATCTCTAGTGCTTTGAACAGAGAAGCTGGCTGGCTGGCTGTCTGCCTTGGTCAAATCACTGTGCTTTTCTGCAGGCGTCAGTCAACAATAAATTTCTCGTCTTTCCACTCGTTCCTTCTCATTTTCACCGACCACTGAAAGTGCTGAGTCTGCCGGGGCTCACAGCGATGGGACGTGCGCTGAGCTCCTCACAAAGAAGATCGGGGTGGGGGTCGAATCGAAGCTTCTAGAATCACAATTAGTGAGGCAGTGAAAAGTGACCCCTTAAACGTTGTGTGTGAGAGATCAAGAATGCTGGAATGAAATGACAGAGGCACAGGAGAGATGTATGCTTAAATGCACATTTCCTTCATGCGGAAGCTTGCAGCAATTGTTCTGTAGAAGATCCCTGCAGTGCTTGCTATCATGTGATTTGACAACGAAGTCCCAAGTCAAAATTGAGCGGAAGAAGGTCTTGTGTGTTCATAATTCTTTCAGCCTGTAGATGGATGTTAAGGGAAAGGGATGAGGTGCTTGATCAAGGAGATTGCGAGGTGTATCCTTCACCGCAGAGCATTATTGACTTTCCCCCTTTTCCGCTCGCTTACCCTCTTGACCATTTTTCTTGCCGAACACAAGCGAAAGAGGCTCGTGGTGGACAGAAAAAGCGGCACTTAACTTGGATCTCAAAATATCTATGGAGTCAAAGATACCTAGGTATTCTTAAGTCTTGAACTCCTCGTCGTCCAAATTCCTAAATTTACTTTGTATATCTTTGTCTCTTCTCCACTCATTTTAAAGAAGCCCCACTTCAGAATATCTTATGATTCTAAGTTTTTTGGAACGACAGGATGGTCTATTTAGTGCCGCTTTTTTTGTCCAACACGAGAGAGGCAATACCATAATTTCTTACTCAAGGAATTAGTTTGTGTGACATTGGGTTCTATTTTCTTTCGATTAATTAATCCTAATTTTATATACCAACAACCCAACTCCATCACTTCTCTCATCTCAAGTACACCGGAACACCATAAACACACACACTCGCCGCATTCAAATACCTCAAGTTACACGCCTCTCTTCCTCTCGCCACAGCTTCCACAAGCGACACCTTCTGCTCTTCTATCTTAGTCTTTTTCCCTCTTCCTTTCCCACCCCCGCTACCCTCGCCTTCAAAAAGTCCCCAATGCTCAAACGTGCTCTTCGCGAACCGATCGATGTCCTTATCCGTCACATCCCACAGCGTAGCCACTAGCGCCGAAGACCCAGCATGCATGTAATTGACAGGCGGACCATATGGCTCGAACTCGCCGGTCTCAACCATAGCACCACTGCTACAACCCATAAGGAAGGTGACGGCACACTTGTCCAGCTTCCTGATTTCGCGTGCGCGGATGTACTGCGCGCCACTTCCGTGGCCGAAATAGAGACACAGGCCTTTCGACTCCAGGATGTTTCTAAACTCGTCCTCGGTTGGCTCGCGGTTGGCAATGCCAGTCCATTCCTTGGCGCTCTTGAGAGTTTGAGAAAAGGTAGCCTGAGTGTTCCTGAGGTCACCGCCAGGGTTGAGGATGTATGAACCGTTATCGCGGGAAATGTATTGTCCGTCTGGCAAGGTTTCAGGAGCATCTTTCTGCTGCTCAAGGATTCTTTCTCGCAAGCATCCAAGAGAAAGTAAACGCGATACAGCGAGGCCGACCATACAAGGAAGCGACTCCCATGGGAAGGCATGAAGCGCCTTATCGACGATCAAGATTGTATGTCGCCCTTCATTGCTTTGTTTCGAGCTACGGACAGCCTCATGATAGGAGCGAAGTGCATCGTGTGTCTCCACGACGATGGAGTCGAAATCTATTTCAGCATATGCGTTGAGCTCGCCGTGGAATTGCAGAACGTCTACGACAAAGTAGAGGAGGTCTGTCAAAGGCTCTGAGAAATCACACTCCTCATCTGAGGCATCCCCAAGGCCGATGAACAAGTCCAAGATTCTGGAGTCCAACGTGATACAAGGACTGGTGTTCCTCTTCTTCTTCTGTCTCGAAGGGAGATGCTTATCGAGGATAAGCTGGAAGGATTTTTGAAATCGTGCTAATAATTCTGGCCGTCTGGCATGTTGAGAGAAGATTCCAGTGAAGCCACCAAGCCAAACTTTTTCGATGTTCTCCAGAAGGTCCCTGAGGCGAGCATCCAACGCCTCCCGTTCCTCCCACCAAGCAGTCTTTGCTTCGCGTCCACTCTTCCCGCGCGCATCATGAGCGCTCTCGTTTGCCAGATCAATAATTTCCAGAAGTTCGGAATGACCTTGTTCGAATCCAAATATTTCCTCGTCTGCGTCAATGGAGTTGTTCCGTCCCAAGGGTAGTCGAAGCACAAAAGGACTGTGGCCAGCTTGTAATTTGGTAATTGACAACTCGTGGCGGCTATCACTGAGTGATATTGATATTGCGGTCCACGATTTTGGTATGATATCAATATAGTCTCTTTGGAATGCGACCATATCGCAAGGCGATCCGAAGCTGGATCTTCTCGGGTCCTTCGATCCCCAAACAGGCCAAATTAAATCATCCGTTTTCACCGTAATCCGAGGATCAGCATGGATAGCTTTTCGTTCCCGATGTACAGCCAGAGTTCTCGCGGTTTCGATAGAGCAGCTCGCAAAGCCAGGATGTGCGAGTGACTTGCCCCTTATCTGACCAGCCGCGGACAGAAGAATAGCCACACCGTTGAGAAGAGCAGTGACTCTATGAATGATTGCTATTGGCGCGAATGTTACAGAAACAGAATAGACCTCTAGAAGCTTCTCTTGAGCTTGACGCAGCTGGTCGAAAAAGCTATCAGGCGCTGGGCTCTTCGAAAATGAGCGATCCTTGTTGCCCCTGGCACTCTGGACCTTTGCAGGAGGAGACATCTTGACAATAGACAGCCGGTCTCCCAGTTTCTCGATCTTCGGGAGCCCAACGACAGACGGGAATGAGATGGTTGAGTCCTGCAATACCGAATAAACTGGGTCGGCGGTCATCAACTCCATACTCTGGAGAAGTAGCTGTTTGGCCTTTGCAAGACCCTGATCGACCACCTCCATCTGTGAGTTGGAGTATGCATCGGCTTCATTAAGAAGTACGAGAGCATCGCCGCATTTCTTCGTTAGCATCAAAGCTCGTGCTTCCTGTCTCAGAACCAGGGCCTTTAGTGACTGGAGCTGTGGGTATTCCTCCGATATAGGCGATATCATCTCAACAGGCGATTTTGCTCGGATAATTGCTTTTCGTTTTGTGATGGCGACCTTTGGGCGACCCCCTGCTTTTCGAGGACCGACTACCTTACGCTTGGAAATTGTCATCTGGGACATTGTCTCTGCGAGGTTGTCAGTTGAGCCAGAGGGTCCGCAAATCTTGTCCAGCGAATCAATATATCTCGGATCCGTAATTCGCTTGAGCGTCTCGTGTGCGTCCTCATATGCAGCGATCTCTGCGTCGTGATCTCCGAGATGGCCCTGCATGTCTCCAACATGATATGCCAGAATTGCAGACTCCCTACTCCTAACATTGGACAGCGAGGCTTTTTTGGCCGCCACCAGATACTCTGACCCTTTATCCAATACTCCTGCCTTTAGCCAGATACAACCCAAAAGTGCCGCTGCCATTGCTATGTGTGCTTCAGAGCCAACTTGATTTGCGAGTTTGTGGGCTTGTTCCGAGTAGTACAAGGTCTCTTGGAACATCCCATGATGAGCATAAAGTCCAGAAAGGTAATTGAGTCCTCGGAATAGCGGAGTGATCAGATTCCAGAAGCTTGATCCAGCGAATAAAGGAGTCTCATTGTTTTGAACTGGAGCCACGACGGTCGACACGCTGAGCTGCGACATGTCGTCCGCTAATTGTTCAATCTGCTTCTGAGCTGCAGATTCCGTGTCCTTAGACTTACTTCGCAAATCTCCTTCAACAGAAGCCCAAGCACGCCAGAGGAGTCGAACACATTGTCTTGCATGGGTCAGAGCTACCTGGGCAGCACCTCGCTCAAGTGCTAGAGATGAGTAGATCCCGTAGGCATTGGAGATCAGAATGCTCAATCCTGTCCTCTGTTGGACCACTGTTTCCGACGACGATTTTGAGTTCGAACCATTCATCTCAGAATACAATGCTTGTGCACAAGCTAATTCATCCTCACTATTACTGTTAGCCAAAATATACAAAGTGAATGCGTTTGCAGCCTTACATGTTATCGAAGCTCCCAATAGCCATCAGGTACTCGCAATGGGACAGATGAAATTGAACCGACGCATATTTTGTGACCCCGTTCCGATGTTGGTAGGCTCGGGCTCTGTCCAATGCCAGTCCTGCTTTTCCAGAGTAACCCAAGTGAAGCCATTGGGTACCCAAGTGCGTGAAACTGAGAACGAGGTCATCTGGGTTGGAAAAATCTTCTCTCAGTTCATTGATATCGGCAATCAACCTCAACACAGCAACTCTGATTGTTTCTAATCCTTTCATGTGCAGGAAATCCGAGATGGTTTGCAAGTGTGCGAGTAGACCCGGTACATCATCGACATGCTGCTGGAAGGTTGGAGTGTCTTTACTGCCTTCTCTGATTGTAGACCAGATTCCAAGGGCGTGCTTCAGAACATCGATATTTGGTTGGGCACTTCGGAGTTGCAATTGTGTCATTGCTAAGGCCCTGAAATCGCCTAAGTAATGCCCTAGCCCTTCGTCTCTCGTCCCTTCGATCACGAGATTATCAAGCTTCGTGGAATCCAATTCTGTTTCTATACAATCACTAATCTTCTCACATTCCTCCAAGTCGAGAGCCAGTAGCTGGAGGAGTACCCGAAGCCGGCGAATTGGATAGGTTTCTCCATCGTACGTAGAGAGCAATGTCTGGAAGACACTGGTAAGCAGATTGCGAATGACCTTGGAGCCGTGAGACTGTTTGGACAACAGATCTAATTGGTATTCAAGGACTGCTCCTTTCTCATCATCGGACCAAGATGTATCATAAAGCGGTGTTTGAGCTGAAGAAGCGAGGTACTTGAATTGAACCTTCAGAAGAGACTGAATAGTTCTGCCGAGAATTGTCGTTTCTTCACTGCTTTCCCATGCAGCACGTATTGGCAGAGAAGCAGCAAGTTCAGCAACTAGAGACAATGTACCATCATTGACCAACTCATCTCGGAGGCTTGTGAGTGTTTTGAAGAGTTCGTCGTACCGTCCAGCCATCTTGCAGAACTCAGCCAACTTCTCAAGTTTCTTGGGCAGTTGGGCAGCCTTCTTCTCATAATTTGGCCGTGATTGAATGCTGTCCACTGATCGTCTCAGAGCTCGCATCTGCTGGCTGTCTTTCGTAGAGTCCTGACTTCGTTGCATATTCAGAAATTGAGTGTAGTAGAAATTGGATATTCTGACAAAATGCGAGGTTGTCGGTGTCTTGTCAGTCGGTGGAAGCTCTTTTGAATCCGGATGTAGACGATTAAGGAGTACAATGCAATCTTGGAGTTTCGAATCTACCAGATCCCAGGGAACTTGTCCTTCACTAAGAAGGGTCTTCACTAGGAACAGGCTTGAATCAACAGCATGATGAGCTGGTTTACTGATGAATCGACGTCGTTGTTCAAATCGCAGTATGTCCCGGGTGGCCGAGTTCTCATCCGGAGGATTTCCCAGATACCTTAGAGATAGTCTCGGGCACAAGAAGACTAGCGACTCGCACATCTGACGCATCCCATCTGACAACTTGCTGGAGGAGGTGCTCGAAATTCCTTTTTGTTTAGCGAGAACCCCTATTGCAGATTTCCTCGCGTGAGAGACTTCCGACAACAGAGCCTCTATCTCTGTCGACTCCCCTTTGAAAGGACGTTCCAATCCGTCCAAGAGGCTTAGAAGTAGCCCTTCATCATGAGGATCTATAAGCGGTTTTCGAAGTTTAAGTGCAACTAGTCGGGCCACCACGGAGCACCTCTTTGCGTCGGAATCGTTCTTCATATCCTGTGCTTTCTGCAGCTTCTCGGTCCAACCAATGGCATCTTCATGAATATTGGCATCCAACGCAAGTGAGCCGAGGAGTCGATACAAGCCTGCCAACACTGACTTCAATGCATGTGGCTGGGAATCCATACAATCCCCGACCAATGTTCGAAGCTCCTTGTCGACATTTTTGCAG
Organism: Cairneyella variabilis; assembly: GCA_001625345.1. Classification (NCBI taxonomy): domain Eukaryota; kingdom Fungi; phylum Ascomycota; class Leotiomycetes; order Helotiales; genus Cairneyella; species Cairneyella variabilis. Next base: position 12,795 of record AYLM01000749.1, read on the forward strand.
ATTTGATAAGTTTCTGATGCATCACAGTGGCTTCGTCGAGCAAAAGCGGAGAGACATCTCAGGAATGGGTCCGCGATGTCCTTTGATAAATCCCCTTGGTGACCCGCTATTCCCCACCAGAGAAATCGATTATGCAGAGCCAAGGTTTGCAGCCGGATGGCCACTTCAGGAGAAACACTGAGTCTCGGTTCGAGAGCCAGAGCATCATCCGTCGTTGAAATGCTCGGACACAAGGAAAGCAGGATTTCGGAAAGGGATTGCATTTGGCGAGCAATTTTCTCTGCTGCTTTTGGACCTTTGGATTCCTTGGCTGCAACTAAAAGCAATCTTGTAGGGGACGACGAATGAGTGGTTGTCAGAATCGAAAGTGCGGCTTCCACATGGTTGGGCTTCCGAGCAGTGGTCATAAGCCTTAGAACTTGTAATTGTGTCGCAATCACCAGGTCGAGCTTCGGTCCTGTATATGCGGCCTTTCCAAAGTCCAGCAAGACCGGGAGAGTGAGAGCCACGGGTGTGGTAGCTACCTTGGACTGAGCTTTCTTCGTTGTTTCTTCAGGATCCAGCCGCCGTTTCAATATCCTCAGCTCCTTTATGGCCAAGTCATCCAGTCCCAGAGATATCAGCTTCCCAATCAATACAGACATTCCATTCTCTAATTGAAGGAGTGGTAAGTCGAGACTTGCAGTTTTCGAAGCCTGTAGTGTCCGCAGACAGGAAAATGCTACTCTGGCGCATTCTGCTGTCGACCTATGCCCGGATGAAATTGTAGAAGCGGATGAAGAAGACCTAGACTCCCTTGTAGATATGCTTGGCGAGCTTGTGACTCGGTTGAGAGATCTGGGCTGCAATGGAGATTGGGGCATGGAATTCGACCGTCGAAGAGTTCTACGTGCAGACGCCTTGACTAAGTCTTTCGAAGATGCCTGTTTCCGGACAGACCCTGATATTGGAGCCTTGATGGCATCGCTCAGAGATTTGAGAGTGGCATTGATTACTTGTGTTGCAAGTATTGACCGTTCCTTTGGTGATAATTGGTCCTTTTGTTCCACCTCCAACACAGTTTTCTTAGCCCTAGGCTTCGTAGGTGCCGCTTTCGTGGATTTTTGTTTGCCAGCTGCCGCAGACTCTGCAGTGACTTTCGAGGTGGTGGTTGCATCAGAATGTTGGCCATCGATTTTGGGTAATAAGAGGTCGTTGAGAATCGTAGCCGTCGCGGGTGTACAAGTCGCGGTTGAGGATACAGCTATGCGAATCGAGTCCGCCGTGGCCTGCAGAGAAGCCATTGTGGTACAAAATATTGCGAGCAAGATGTATAGTGTTATCGAAGCTTAGGCATTTCCAAAATGTTGCCAGTGAGCAAAGGCGCAATAATGTTCTTCAATATGCTGTCGCGATAGCTACAAATCGTGAATTCAAGATCCACAAATCAACTCTCGGCTGTCGACAGAGCAACGGCGATAGGCGAAAAGTTCAGACGAAAGCCCGACTTTGACTTGAACGAAAGGAGAGCTCACATTCGAAATCGATCGCAACTTGCGATTCATGATCAAGATGAACAATTCTTTGATTCTCCGGCGACTACTCCTCGCACCGCCTGCTCTTCGAACCTCACTTCTGCCTCTTCATGGGCGAGCAGTTCGTACTCCAGTCTCGCGACACTTCGCAACCGCTCCGAATGTTGCTCAACCTTCCTTCTGGCTCAGTCTGATCCCCAAACCATTGCGAAATGCCTCTCCAAGAGCCGCGCTGAAGAAGAAAGCGAAATCGAAAGAATGGAATCCAGCAACATTCTTCATCGTCATCTTCCTGCTCATTGGATCGATGTCTATCCAAATGATCGCCTTGCGCAATGAGTTCGCAGCTTTCAGTCGCAGAGCAGATGCAAAGATTGGGCTATTGAAAGAAATTATTGGCAGAATACAGAATGGTGAAGAGGTCGATGTGGAAGGGTTGCTGGGAACTGGAGACAAGAAGATGGAACAGGAATGGGAAGAGGGTACGTCCCGTCGGTTATATATACCAGGGATGGTTTCTGACATACGATACAGTTCTTCGAGAAATCGAGGAGGAAGATCAGGAGTGGGAACAATCACGGAGAACGAAACCGAAGCATGGTTGCAACCTCGAGGAAGCGAATGCTGCGGAAAAGGAGCAGGCCACCAGCAAACCAATCGAAAAAAATTCACTGCCAATCCAAGAGAAGCCAAAGTCGAATGCTCCATCTGGGTTCTATTAGAGCGCTACTCTATATACAATAATGTACAACACGCAGCTCTATCCTATGACAACATGCCTTTGAACACTCTACTGTTCGTGTGCTTTTCAGCAGCAGAATCCGAGGCTTTTTCTTTAGGAGGCCGGCTAAAACCAGTTCTCTTTAGTTGCTCAACGAGTCCAGGCAAGACCTTGTCGGTCCTCATTTCAATTCGAGTACCAGCTTCTCCCTTCTGACCAACAGGTAAGTTCTGGAAGAAAGCCTCCTCTCCTCTCACACCACCAAGATTCAAGATCCCTATCGGCATGCCTCTTTCCTTGGCTCGCCTGGCGAGTCTCCATGCGGAATATGTCGCCAATGAAGTACCTAGCACAAGGAGCCTTCCAGAGCCGTCTATTGCATGTTCAGCCTGTTCCTTCACCCTGCTACCAATGCTCTCTCCGAACATGACCACCGCAGGCTTCAAGATTCCAGCAGTGCTAGTGGCTTTCCAAGCCCCTTCTTCGTCGACCTCGACTTTCGTCTGGGTTCCATCGCCTGCTATAGGTGGATTCGCTAGACAATGTGGACAAGCCGGGTATCTAAAGGTCGAGTATGGGGCTCCGGGGAGATCAACGTCTCCATCTGGATTTGTTCTCATTCCTTTTGCTCTCCTCTCATCGGGATTCTCGGTATCAAAAGCTCCGGACTCAATCGCTTCAGCCAGAAACGCGGCCCACGCTGGGTTTAGTCTCGCCAAAGCTTCCTGAAATGCCTCTCGCGGCAGATCATTGTGACAAGCCACACATGTTAACGCGCGTAGGTAGCCATGGAGTTCTAGAGTTGGGATATCTGGGTGAGCTATCGAGTGGAAGGAGTCGACATTCTGCGTAACAACACTTTGGACGAGGCCCATCTCCCCCAAATCCTTGACAGCATAATGCGTTAGATTTGGCCTGGCCTTGTGAAGGTTCGTCCATCCAAGGAAACTTCGAGCCCAGTATCTCTTCCTAGCTTCATGGTTCGCCAGAAATTCATGATAGTAGATCGGCCGATATGACTTATTCAGCCTATATGTCCCGTTTGTTCCTCTGTAATCTGCCAACCCACTTGCAACGGATATTCCGGCCCCTGATAATATCACCGTAGAGTTAGGATCGCCACCTCCATCTTGGAGGTTTGGAGAAGGTGGGGCCGTGAGGAAGTTCGAGAGTGCAGCAATGGCACCTGTGATGGTATTTGCATTACGCGGAATGATATTTGGCGGTGGTAAGGGGCCTGCAAAGTATCAGTAACAGAAATTAGAGTTGCGCAGCTGTTCCTGAGGGGTTGTGGGAACTAGACGTCTTCAGCATCTAAATTTGGACCAATTCAACTCCGCCTCTTGGCTGTAACAGCAAGCAAGAAAAGAACTTGGACAAGCTTTTCTACATACCGGTATAGGGAATTCGCATAAGTGGTTTCTTCATTGGGGAGACGACATCGACATGCCGTTTTCAGAAGCATAAAGGTGGCATGGAAATATCCCTGAGGGTATTCGCGTCATTACTCGCACTCCATCAAAGGCGGGCTATCAGTGGATAACCAGGGCTTCCAGCAGTGTCAGCAGCTTACTAACAGGACACAAGCAAATGATAATAGCACTGCAACCACTGGAGGACAGGCTGAAGGGCCCCACGACACAGCCAGACTCGGTCGAGGAGCGCACGCTGAAGGGTCGCTGGCAGAGAGTGGGGTTCCGAATTTCCCCTGGCCTTCCCATCAATTCTTCGTCATACCTCCATCTGGCTTGCGTTTCTCATGCCTTGGCAATTCTCAAATCCCAAGAACCCTCTAAGGTCTTTGCATGCGCGCCTCCCTATTACGCGTCCTGGGCATGCCGGTTTGGCCTGTGAGAGGTCTTTCCGCCGCCTAAAGACGAGTCCGTCCAGCAATACTTGTGCCCATGATTTACCGCTGCATCTCGAACGGGGTACCCTCGTTAAAGCCTGTGACCCTGAGGCCGAGTCGTCCTCCAAGAAGGCCACATCTATCACAATCACAGTGCAGAGTTCTACAAACCGTTGCATTCAATTGCGTCCTCGCTCATTCCGCTACAAAAGCATCTCTCGCGCCACTCTCGTTTCCCAAGTTTCACTCTTTCACGAATTCTTTCGACTCTCGACAGCGCGCTAATATGGCCCAAACCCAGACGCGATCCCACAGTGGACATCACCACCATCACCATGATAATACATATCTGACCTCGAAGAATAAGAATGATGCAGGTGTGCGGATCACCCGAATTGGTCTGTACTCCAATTTGGGGATGGCCGTTGCAAAAGGGGTTGGTGGTTACGCTTTCAATTCACAATCTATGATCGCAGACGCCTGGCACAGCTTGACAGATTTGGCCAGCGATATCTTGACACTGGCAACTGTGTCATGGAGTCTAAAGCCACCGACGGCAATGTTTCCTACAGGATTTGGGAAGGTGGAGAGCTTGGGTTCTCTGGGAGTTAGTGGCATGCTCCTGTTCGGAGGATGCTTCATGTGCTTGAATAGCTGCGAGATCCTTTACGCTCACTTCTTTCTCGATGCTGCGGCAGCTGCCGAAGCAGCTGCACATGCACACGGTCACTCCCATGGCCATGGGGTAGGTGCTCCAAGTTTGCATGCCGCATGGCTGGCAGCAGGAACCGTTATTCTGAAAGAATGGTTATACCAAGCGAGTATGTGCAGCCCCTTTCATCCGCTCGCGTGCCTGACACTGACCACATTTCTCCAGCAATGAAGGTAGCGAAAGAACGAAAATCCTCTGTCCTAGCCTCGAATGCCATCCATCACCGAGTCGATTCACTTACCGGAATTGTCACCCTGTTCGCAATTCTCGGTGCCAATTTCCTTCACGATGCTGCGTGGTTGGATCCTGTTGGAGGCTTCTTCATTTCACTTCTGGTTATAAAGGCAGGGTGGGGAAACACAGTGTCCGCGTTATACGAGTTGGCAGATAAGGGAATTGACAGCGAGGTCAAGGCCTCAGTCAAAAGAAACGTCAACAAGAGCTTGGCTACCATGAGAGATGGTTCACAAGTCGTGTTGCGAGAGGTCGAGGGTGTGAAATCCGGTCAGAACTACCTGGTGGATTTGCAACTGGCAGTCCCAAAAACCTGGACAGTTCACGACGCAAGAGAGATTGAAGACGGCGTTAGACATATGGTCGGCTCGAAAGTACGTGGAGTTCGTCGAGTCAAGGTCCGGTTCGTTCCAAGGGAAGACGATCCGTCAACTCTGTTCGACGAATTCATTCCTGGTGATGTGAGTCCGCGCGGAAGTCCGGAACCTGAGGAGCACGATCATAACCACGGCGATCATGACCATGATCACGATCACAAGCATACGAACGGTAATGGCAATGGCAAGAAGAGCCAGTAGACCTTTGTAGAAATGGCGGCATTCAAGAGTGTTTGCATACCTAGGTATACCTCAGGGCGGCGTTTCGGGGGCACGAGATCTCGGTTTGGAAAGGCTTGCACAGCAAGACGGCGTTCTGGAGGCTTATTTTCCACATCAAAACACACTGTACATCAAGACACATAGCGGATACTTGTATAGAATCTGTTCACTTCAATCTTCAGGTCCGCTCTTCCTGATTGGGGCGCATAAAATGTCAGGAGGTAGGCGCCACAGCAGCCACACTTGCTGCATTTAGGCTAAAGAGCAGGTGAGCTACCCCTGCCATTCTTGAACCCCTCTAACACCCCACCGGTGAAGTCATTTTTTCCTCAGCTGTCGTCAGCCCTTTAATACTCTGCCTGAGACCTATGTAAGGATCTTACTCTGTCAGGAGTACCGTCAAAAAAACCATGTCTTCCACTGAAGGACCCCTATATCTCGGTTTCGACCTCTCAACTCAGCAGCTCAAGGGTAGGTAACCCCACGTGAACACTTCCGTTCGAAAATAACACCTGACATTTCCAGCAATCATCATAACGTCCTCTCTGAAGGTCGTTTATGAAGCCAAAGTCGACTTCGATGCCGACCTATCAAAATATGGCATTAAGAAAGGCGTCCATGTTAACGAGGCAGAGAGGGAAGTCTACGCTCCCGTAGCCATGTGGTTAGAAGCCATAGACCTGGTTCTTCAACGATTGAAAGAGAAGGGAACGCCGTTTCAGAGAATTAAGGGCATTTCTGGTGCAGGGCAACAGCATGGAAGTGTGTATTGGACTTTGAAGGGCGAGGAGTTGCTTGGAAGTTTGAAGCCGGAAGGGACGATTGTGGAGCAGTTGCAGGAGAAGACGTTTGCCCACCCATTCAGTCCAAATTGGCAGGATGGGAGTACGCAGAAGGAGTGCGATTTGTTTGATGCTGAGCTTGGTTGGGCGGAGAAGTTGGCTCAGGTCACGGGAAGTAAAGCTCATCATGTAAGTGCAGATGCATCTTCTGTTGTCATCCGTCGCTGCAGCTACGTTGAACCAGAAACGTTTTCCCTTCCATGTGTTGACACCATCACTAATGATTCTCAGCGCTTTACGGGTCCACAAATCATGCGTATGCACAAGAATCATCCCGAAGTCTACCGTGCCACATCGCGCATCACTCTAGTCTCATCCTTCCTCGCCTCTATATTTCTTGGCAAGATTGCTCCATTCGATATTAGTGATGTATGTGGCATGAATCTCTGGGACATCAATGCCGGAGCCTGGTGCGAGCCGCTTCTTGCCTTAGCAGCTGGATCCGATGGCCTCCAGTCTCTGAAGCAGAAGCTCGGCACGGTTCGTGAAGATAGTGGAGGCAGCATGGGCCCCATCTCTCCCTATTTCGTCTCACGGTACGGTTTCCCCGCAGATTGTGGCATCGCCCCATTCACAGGCGATAATCCCTCCACCATCCTCGCTCTACCTCTCCGTCCCCTTGACGCAATCGTTTCTCTCGGAACTTCAACGACCTTCCTCATGTCAACACCAAAGTACGTCCCCGACCCAGCATACCACTTCTTCAACCACCCAACCACAGCCGGTCTCTACATGTTCATGCTCTGCTACAAAAACGGCGGTCTCGCGCGAGAAAAGATCCGAGACTCCCTCCCGAAATCCACCACCTCAGACAGCTGGTCAAACTTCAACAGCACTGCACTCTCTACTCCTCCATTGGGCCAAAAGTCCCCCCAAGACCCAGCAAAACTCGGTCTCTACTTCCCACTCCCTGAAATCGTACCAAATGTCCGAGCTGGGACTTGGCGCTATATATGCAAATCAGACGGCTCTGAGCTGCAAGAATCAGCCCAAGGATGGAGTGCAGATGAAGATGCGAGGATCATCGTCGAGTCTCAAATCCTCTCTCTCCGTCTCCGTTCTCAGAATCTCGTCCACTCGCCAATAGCAGGAATTCCTCCTCAGCCGAGGAGAATATACCTCGTTGGCGGCGGTTCGCTTAACCCAGCTATAGCACGCATCATAGGCGATGTTCTCGGAGGTATTGAAGGTGTATGGAAATTGGATGTTGGAGGTAATGCGTGTGCGTTGGGCGGCGCGTATAAAGCTGTGTGGGCGATGGAGAGGAAGGAGGGACAGAGCTTTGAGGAGCTGATTGGGGAGAGGTGGCATGAGAGCGAGGCGGTGGAGAAGATTGATGTGGGGTATAGAGAGGATGTGTGGGGACGATACGGGAGTGTGCTGGGGGCGTTTCAGGAGATGGAGGGGAGGGCGTTGGCG
>AYLM01003132.1:0-13515 GCA_001625345.1 Cairneyella variabilis
CTTGCCCAACTCTCTTTTAGCCCTGCATCTGACCCTATTAGGGCTCTTGTTACACATGGTTGCCAAGGCTAAGGCGGCCCTACAGAAGCTGACCTTTGTAAGTGCATTATTAGCCGTCGACCTTAGCCAGATTATAGACACTATGTCCTAGTCAAGCGAGCTACGTAAGTCGGTGTATAGCTTTGTGATGGACAAGCGGTTTAAGCTAGATGTGGGCTTCTGGTTCTTGATATAGCGTGCCTGGGAAGCACCTTAAGACCTACGGCTGCTGAGGAAGGGTGCTAATAGCAAGGAGTGCTGGAATGACCACGCCGTCTATAGCTACTTAGCAATAAGAAGCGGTTCCTGCGGAAGCTGATGATAGCTATGTATATTATAGGTGGCATACCGGCCTATAGTTTAGAGATCGGCTTTATTAAGTTCGCTAACAGCATCTACTCTACCCGGAATATCTACGTACTTAATAAATAGTTAATATTTCTCATATACTACGACAAAAGCCGCACCCAGCGGATGACTATTGAGTATATAGTACGCTACCTGCCTAACGAGCTAAGCTAGGTCTTAGCCCAGTACCTAGTGTATATATGCCCGTTTACACGTACCCTCGGCCAGCAGGAGTCCGAGTACCTCTTTGCTGACAAGCGTGGCCTATAGACTAGGGAAGAGCTTACGTCTGCTCTCGCTGCAGCTATGGAACGGTTCCTAAGGACCCGGTTTACTATAAATGAGTATAGGCATATTGCAATTGCAGTTGCGAACCAGTTCTTATATAAGGGCATTAAGGCTTTCTATAATCAAGATGATTAAGAGCCAGAGGATGCTAAGGATAAAGGCTATGGCAGCCAGCTCGAGGATAAGGAAGATATCACTACAATGGCTGAGATCTAGGCCCAGCAAGCTAGTCATAGCTAAGGGTTGCATATGTGCACTATGCAGTGGATGGAGCATTCCTTAACAGGCTAGGTCCAGAATTGCTGTTCCTACAAATGTACTTGGTTGGTAGGTGCTTTGATAAGCTGACTAGCGACGATGTGGGCGGATAGTAAACAACTTGTATTAGCTGAGCTAGGAAGCAGCAGTAGTTCGGAGGATTCTTAGTAACTATTAGCCATTGTATAGAGTTCCCTCTTTGGATTTTAGCTCGGCCGGCTTCTAGTAAAGTCTTCAATATATCGTTATTTATATAATTCTTGTCCTACCGTGACCGTAAATCTAATAGTGTATTCCTTAACTTTATATTCCCTCCAACACCATGGGTTATAGAGTCTTTTTGTCTATGCACTATTTTAATCGATGACTATAAGGGCCACTAACTAAAGTTGGTGCTGACTAGCTGAACGGCCACTTTATTAAACGCCATGAATTAAAATCGAATTAAGAACCTTTTACCACCCTCAAATCCACTACCTCTACCCTTCCTAGCCTCTCTGATGACCTCCACTTCCGAGCCTCTTTGCAGCCTCTTCAAGTATTCGTTTCCGTGTATTTAATGCCCTTTGTTCTACAGCCTCGACTAGCCTCCTAGCACTCTCAATGTCATCCTCCTTAGTCTGGCAATTCATATCATGGCTATTCTCAACTCTAAAGTTTTCAAAATCAGGTAGAATTACATTGACTTAGTAGACTTTCGTTCTGACGTTAGGAGTTAGCTCGCATCATTATTTCGAACATTTGTTTTCGTTCATAAAGACTCATTCTCGCTTTGAGATGGTAGAAAAGGGGGATACATAGGCCGACTCGTTATTAGTCGACAGTCGGCAAGCATGCCAAAAAGTGATGCAGTTTAATCAATACCTAATGCTTTCATTCTCGGATAAGATCCACCACCTTTAATCGTGTATTATTTTCCTGTTAAGTGATTTATCTATAAGTCCTTTGGTTGAAGAGGTAAAACGTTGGCCAATCAGTTAGTCCGATGGTACCGACAGATGTTAACCTTTACGCGGGTCTAGAGGTACATCCCATGGCAATAAGTAAGCTCAAACGAGTTTTAAAGAGCTAAAAGTTCGATCGAATGCTATAAGAGCCTTTGTCTTTCTAAGGAAATTAACAAGGTTTTTCTATTAGGTTGCTTTGTTTTCTACTTATTTAACGAGGTACGCAATAGCTTTAATAACAGAACTAAGTTCTGTCGTAAACACGACGAAGGCGACTATAGTGTGGTGGTCATTGCGACTTCGCTAGGGAAATTGACTACTACGGTATGTTGGCGACATGAGGGTGGCGAAATTTACAGAGATAGACCTTTAAACTTGTAATATTACATTTAAGCGCGCATTCGCTTTGCCGTTTATTGTCAGTCCGTGGCCGCGGTATCGTTGTAAATGGACCAACGAAAACAATCAGTTACTAATTTATGGGAGGGTATATGATGCTGGGGTCAGCGGAGCAATCGGTGTCCTCATAGCATAGTAAAACTTTGTTCCGCCAGTGACGAAGCGACATTAGATGGTGAACGGAAAATAGACGCGGCTATATATTAAGTTAACCTCTTTGTTAGTTTATATGACCTTTACCTCCAGGTTACGCGATGATTCGCTCCTCGGCAAAATCTACGGCAGGCCAATCGCAGACGGCTAAGAGACTATCTAGAACTAATTGTAAGGCTAGGCCAATCAACAAAAGAGACAAGAAAAAGACAGAAAAGATTAAATGTCTTTGATATAAGGTTCCGATTAGAAATACTCGCACGAACAATTTCGCCCTTCCGCCCGCTTCCTAGTTCTGCTTCGCGAAAACTCATCAACCTCATCAAGAGAAGACAATTCCTTGATGAATGTTAGGTTCCCGCCACCCACTATTCATGCTCAGAGTATGGGACTCACCTCCATCAACAACTATACTTTGCCCTGTGATCATATTCGCATTATCACTTGCGAGGAAACTCACCAGGTTGGCAATGTCCTCTGGGGTCTACTCGTACTGATGTTAGCTAACTGGTCCTCGACTGTGTAAGTAGTGCTCCATACCTGCGCCTTTTTCATTGCGGACCGGGATTTGACAGACCGCTCAAAGGCAGCGCCTCTATCAAGTCCATATTTTGCTGCAATAGTTGCATCGATTACGCCCCACATCTGCATTTAGCCTAAGTCAGAAAAGGATAAAATATTTGAAGTTGAAGAGACTCACATCAGTGTTCACCGGCCCAGGGCAGTAAGCTCAACAATCTATTAGTCGGGCCCATTTATAGCTGATAAGGGCACATGCCATTGACCTTAGATACTGTCAGCAATTTTGCTCTCAAATTATATTGCGAGGAAAACTTACATTAATTCCATATTCTGCAAGCTCCAATGCAGCGCCTTGCGTTAGCCCCCGAACTGCCCACTTGCTCACGGAATAAGGCAATGCATCTCTGGACTGGAAGAGATGTTAGGATGGACAGTCTAACATTTGAGTGGCTCCTAACCGGCCGGTATGCAGAAATAGAGGATGCCCCAATAATCTTCCCGCCTTTGCCTTGAGAAATCATCTGTCTCCCTATTCACGTTAGCATAGCCCGCTATGACACAAATACTCTAGCGTACCTGCTTCTCGATAGCATAAGAACATGCCTCTGACGTTCACCTTAACTCAATTAGCAGTGTACATTACATGTGGCTAGAGATACTGGACACCTCCTGTACTTTGTCCCACTCATCCACACAGACCTCAAACAGGCCCTTCGGAATGATAATACCAGCATTTGAAATCATTACCTACTCTGTGTTAACTCTCTCGTATTTTACCGTGTTACGGTATCATACGTTCAATTCTCCCAGCTGCTGTACAGTGAAATCTACCATAAATTTCACCTCCTTTTCGATGCTAACATCGGCCACAACGACAATTGCTCGTCTGCCTATGATAAGAGTCAGCTAACTCTGTTTAGATATCCATAGCCTATAAATGTGAAAAAATAGAGGTGGGCGCTATCATGTACCATACCTTTCTTTTCCACTATTGACTTTACACTTTCCATTTCCGAGCGCTGGGATTCGATGTCATTAATCTGCTTCAGTCAGGCATGTTATTCTATATATGGGTAGGTCATGGTTGGACTAACTGCAATATCCATTCCATCATCAGCCAATTTAAAAGCAATGGCTTTTCCAATCCCCCTCGACGCTCCAGTTACTATTGCGACTGGCATGTTTGCTGGTAGTTCTGTCAAGTATCGCACCTGGTTGTTCCTTAGTCACTGGATGTATGCTATTCTGAAAGGGTTATGAAATTGTGAGATGGTGAGCTCAAATGATGAGATCTCTTGTTTAATATAGCGGTCTCCGTTGTTGGTTCCCAATGGGGGAAATTTGAGTTGCCAGGGACAGTACCGAGTTAGCGTAAAACCCGCCCACAGTTGTGCCGAAAACTAATCGAATTTTGTGTCCTGATACCGAACTACCACAAGTCGGCCGTTTTATCATGTATAGCAACCGACCTCTGAACAATAGCTAAAAATATCACGCCTCATATCTCAAATGCAATGTCGGGTTCCAATACCTTGAATTGAGCATATCGGTGGCAACCACGCGGAGCTATCGCGCATTGACTTCTACAGGCTCATCGTTCCTCATTTTGGCAACTTTAGGATATACTACATTTTAATTGAACCCCATGCAACCCGCGGATAGTATAGGAGCATGGGCGTGTCTGTTGACCTTTTGATTTGTTGCTGCAGAATTGACAGCGTCCTCCCAATGACCACCTCACCCTGGCCTCTTTTGTCGTGTTCACGACAGAACTTGGTTCTATTATCAGAGCCATTGTATACTTCGTTGAATAAGTAAGACGCAGCGACCTAACAGAGAAACCTTGCTGATTTCCTCTGAAAGACAAGGTCTCTTGCAGCATTCCATCGAATTTTCGGCCCTTTACAGCTCGTCCGAGTATATTCATCGCCTCGGGGTGTATCTCTAGAATAGCGTATAGGTTAACAGTCTGTCGATACTATCGGGCAAACTGATTGGCCAACGTTTTACCTCCTCAAGCGAAGAACTCAGACAAATCACCTGGCAGGAAAATAATGCACGATCAAAGGTGGTGGAGCTTATCCGAGAATGAAAACATTAGGTATTGGCTAAACTGTATCACTTTTGGGCATGATCGCCGACTGCCGACTGCCGACTGCTGACGAGTCGGCCCATGTACCCCTGTTCTACCGTTTCGAGAACGATAATGATGCGAGCCTACTTCTAACGTCAGAACGAGAGTCTACCCAAGTCAATTTCATTTTACCTGATTTTGAAATATGAACGATGAGAAAGGGCCTGTGATGTCGAGAATAGCAAGGTATTCCTTTCTTAGAGTATTTTTCTCACGGACGAACGGACCACACCACGACCCAGAGCGAACAAAAAGACATCGCTGGTTTCAGGGCTAAACGAGGTCGATCAGTGTATCAAATTCAATGCTAAGACTGGGTAAGTGGTGTTAGCCGGAGATCGGAGTAATCTGGGCCTATGAATGCCAAGTCAAAACAAGGATTCATCGACAGCTAGCTCTACAACATTTGATGCGCGATAAACTACTGCAACTTGCTTACCCCCTTGCTAGCTCCAAAACGTAGACCCGAAGCTAATGACACGGGACCGGGTGTGTACTTCATAATAAATTAACTGAATTATGCCAGCCCGCAACGATGTAGAGCTCTACTCTCATGCAAGCCTCCCGCATTTAGAAAGTGGACTCCGCCCCGTGACGGCGGAACGTATGAGCTTCTGCAACACGCTTACCTCCTTGTAGATGGAGGATCTACCGCCTCTAATGAAAGTTCTATTACTGCAGAATTGTAAGAACCACTATCGTTGGCGAGCTCTACCAGGAGGCAGAAGAAGCGTCCCAAATGCACAGTCCTCAATTAGCCGGGGCTGCCAGCCTGATGGAGAGCACCTCCATATGAGGGAGGAAATGGGCATGCTCGCAAAGATAGTTCGGCTGGATACTGCCTAGTATACGCTAGAGGGACAACTAAAGAGGGCTTGGAAGTCTTAAATACATACTTTTGGTGTTGGAGAATTTCCGTATCGCGCATAAGAGTTCATGAAAATGCTTATAGTTCAGGGGACGATCCACTAGAGAGAGGGGAAAATATCTCGTATGTCCTTGCAACAGCTCGTTCAGTTCGCTACACGAGATGAGCCGCCATAGACGAGCTCCGTGCAACATGTCTTATTCTTCTGGCTTTGCCACCTTTAGTCTTACATTTCTTTAGAGAGCGCAATAGACGTTATTCCAATGCAGAAGAGCCTCAATGAGTTACAATCAACAGGTAACTACCCCTGTTGCTATCAAAGAATTGTGCACTCAATAAAGATAAAAGTACAGGGGTCTCGGTATAATAGTGTAATGGCGTGACGGGTGTCCGGAGAGTTAGAGAGATTACAGGCGAAAAAGAAAATTTTCAATATCAAAACAGGCTAGATACCACGCCGATCTCGAGATCCATCACGCTGCAGCCTATATTCACTTGGCACGTACGGAAACCCGGGCGTCTAGCTTAGAGTGCATGAGCAAATGACCGAGACATATAAGGATCGTAGGTTATCTATTTTAGAACAACTGATAAAAGCAAAGTATTCTGAGTCTTGACAAAGTAAAGACATTTTCAAAATGAAATCCCTTCTCTACGGCTCGCTTCCTGTTATCTTTCTCACCACCCTGGCTAGTACGCTGGGGCTTCCATCGTTCATTCCACCAAACTTTCCCCTGAGCACAATTGAGAATGATGGTGTAGGTTGCCTCCTTCGGTTCCAGATTTTGTTCCCTGGAGCAAAACAGAGCTAAGATCGACCCTTGCATTCTAGACTTTTGGGGCGCGTTATGATGTCCGGAAGACAATGGTGTGGTTGGACCCCAACAAAGAAAATATCAACAAGTTAGTATATGCAATTTTTATAATGCGTATTCATCCACTAATCCCACACGTAGTTGGTATTTCCTGCTGTGGGTGACAACTGAAGATAATATGAAGTACCACATCACTATTAATCACGGCATTATTGGCTTAGACGCTGTGGACAGTATTCTTTCGCTCAATGACCTAAACAAGCTCAATGCCACAGGGGCCTCGGGATTTGCGCCAGCCACTGGGGACGCTTCATCGCTCAGGATTCTGTCGCCGATTCAGAATCTGACAAGCCCCGCTGGCTCCGACAACTTCACTAATCTATATTTCACTTCAGACTTTGGAGGCATAGTGACCGACATTCATTTCCAGCCTACTGGCCAGAACTTTTACTACGGAGGCAATGGAGGCTTCAAGCTTCCAAGCCAGAGCAGCGATTACCGAACTGTTATTCCTGGATACACTTGGTACTGGGTAAGTTCCCCTGTTGCCTGAAAGTCTCTAATAATAACTAACTAAGACAAGGGGAATCCAACAATGCGTGTAGACGGCACAATCACAGTGGACGGAGAGACCAAGAAAATAGATCCTTCAAGGTCATTCTCACTTTTCGAACGCCAGTGGGGGATCTACGACCTAAGCAAGGGGTACATAGCCTATTGGTTATACCTATCTAACGGCGCCGTCATCCAAAGCTGGATCATATCACCCTACATCAACGGCTTCGGCGCCTCGGCCATCGCGTCCGTGTGGCACCCTGACGGTGTCCACGAAATAGTGCCCGTGGACAGCGGCACGAAAGCGTGGGATCAGTGGAAGAGCCCTGCGTCTGGGAAGATATACTTCAAAAAGTTTCGCCTCAGTCTTGAAGCTCGCAATGCCTGTCTTGACTTTGAGAAGCTGTTCAAAGAGACTGAGGTTAGGCCGGCTGCCGGCTACAGTGGTTATACTATCTCAGAGTCATATCTCCACGGAGAGGGGACTTGGGGCGGAGAACCTGTAACTTTATTTGGACATGTTGAGGAGTATTCCTTTCTGTAAGAGCGGCATGGCATATCCAAAGTTCCCTCTTATGGAGAGAGTCTATTGAACCATTTCTTGAGAAAACATAACCTCGCAGAGGAGTCTTATCCTCTCGTCCGGCAGTCATTCCCTACGCTGGCAGAGAGGTGGGGGAGGGGCCAGGAAACCTCACTTAGCATAACCTCGTGTACCTTTAAGTTACATGTAATTCTGCCAGTAATCTACATCAATTGAATGAAACTGTGTCAAGCATTGCCCCTCCACATGAAAAGAAGCCATGAGGGAGTGCAGTCAGTTCAGCAGTCAATCCAGCAGTCGGTACGGCATTTGATCAGCAATTTGTGGAATGATGATGGAAAGGAACTCGAAGGAAGTAGGTCAAACACGTCGATCAGGTCGAGAGCATGTGAACAGAAAGAGGACAGAATCGCGGGGTTAGAATGGAAACAGTGAGGGCGAAGCAGAGTGTACGATGAAGTACCAACTGCACCGCAGCCAGAGCACACAGAAATCAGCGCGCATCTCATTGGGCAAGATATCGTTGAACAAGGGTTAAAAAGCAACGCTGGAGATCTTTGCAGCTGCTCGGAGGCTTAGATTCTTAATATGTTTTGATAATCTTACTGTCATCAGTATACAAGAGAAATGAACCGTTCGTTACGCAATAAGTGTCTCTTTAAGTGACTTGACAATTAGTTTAGGTGTACTCTGTACACACTCTAGAAGCGGCTGGGTATAGTTAGCAAAATCTGTAAAAATTTAGCTGTACCCTAGAAATTAGTCCCGGCCTTCCCGGGCCCGATCCTCTATCACGCAACGCATTCATTTAGTTCTCTGGGGATGAGGTGTGGATGCTAAGTTATCGGTCAGAAGGAAGCCAACGGCGCCAACCCCTCAGTCTCTAGCTTTAGAGCCCCTCGGGCTAGTTAATGGCTTTTGAATCGTATCCGCATGTCCGTCGTATTTCGTATCTGGCCCTTCGCGGTTATTTAAAGTCGTTCATCACAACCAAGCCGAGACACAGATTATCTGACTCTTCAACCGGCTGGAAAAGCTCAACACTACGAAGTAATGAGACCTCTTAAGATTATTCCAGTAGTCTGTGGCTTGGCTTCCGTACTCAATGCTTCTTCATCGCTCCCACCTTCCCCTCACGTTGATTTGGGTTACGTGAAATATACTGGCTATCATAATGCAACTTCTAAGATTAACTACTTTCGAGGAATCCCATATGCGCAGCCTCCTTTAGGAAGTTTACGATGGCAAAATCCACGTCCAATTGAAGAAAACAACGACTTTAATGGTCAAACTTACGGCGCAACCACTATCGCTCCAATGTGCTATCAAAGCATTCCATTGCCACTTTTGCCCCTATTAGCCCAACTCGGCGAGTTACATGACGGCATGCCTATAGGGAATCAATCCGAAGACTGCTTGATCCTTGATATCCTAGTACCTGATAACCCCATGTCCAAACGACTTCCCGTGATTGTTCAGATTCACGGAGGCGGATATACTATGGGCTCAACTCAGAGTGCGCCAGGGGATGCTATGGTGTACGCCTCTCAAGGTAAGTTAATATTAACATTCGCTACAAGCCAATTAGCTAACAGCAACATACAAAAATACAGGAAAGATTATCTACGTTGCTATTCAATACCGCCTGGGCTTGTTTGGCTTCTTAGCAGGCAGTGAGATTAGAAGCAATGGAGAGGCAAATGCTGGGCTCCTTGACCAGCGAGCCGCACTTGATTGGGTGCAGCGAAATATTGTTAAATTTGGAGGCGATCCTTCTGACGTTACAATCTGGGGAGGATCAGCAGGAGGAGGATCTGTAACTTATCAACTAATTGCGCGAGGGGCTGTAGATAATCCGCCATTTCGACGAGCCATTGCAGAATATCCATGGTGGCAGCCCCTCATGAATTCTAGTTCTCAGGATTATCAGTACTTCAATGTCCTAAAGACCGCAAATTGTACGAACCTGGCTTGTCTCAGATCTTTATCGTCAGAACAACTCCAGCTTGTCAATGGACTCTCGATGAACAACTCGTATACGAATCCTGGCTATGGGTATGGTGTCTTCAATTATGGACCTGTTGTGGACGGACGGCTTATTCGTGATCTACCAGATCAGGAATTTAAGAAGGGCCATTTCTATAAGGTGCCAATAATTGTGGATCACGACGCTTATGAAGGCGTTTTGTTCACAAACGCTAGTCTTTCTAGCCAGATAGACGAGGCAGCAGATGCCTTGGTGCTCTTTCCCTCCGCTGGCCCATCATTCCTGAGCCGCCTCTTCCAGCTGTATCCGTCTTTGTCGTACAATTCAACTTTCTTTCAGCGCCAAGCTTGGTTCGGCGACTTTGTCATCAGCTGTAGGTTTTCGCCCGAAAACCGGTTTCACATTATAAAGAGAGCATGATGTTAATTATTAGTTAGGCCCAACATATTATATGGCAGCTTCTATGAGTGACCAAAACTACAACTCATCAGCCGTCTTCAAGCTGATTTTCGCTGCTGGAAGCGAGTTACACGGAGCAACCGCCCCATTCTTGGCGTCCAGCGACATTGACTCTCCCGGTTCTAACAACCAGACCCTGACGGAGATTATGACTAGCTACTGGATCAGTTTTGCAGTTACAGGAGATCCTAATCTACTTCGCTCCTCGAATGCCGCCTTTTGGCCCTCGTATACTTCGGGAGCAGCAGGGAACAGATTAAATGGTGAAGGAGTTGGATTTGACGTCCTGTCCGTGACTTACAGCACTGTCAGCGCGGAGCGAGACCCAGATGCTAAGCCTCAATGTGACTTTTTTAGTTCTCAAGGGTACGTTGTATCAAACTAAATAAGGTCTTTTGGTGCTGCTAGTCCGGCCCTCCTGTATCTGCGATTTGCACTCGTATCTTTAGTCACCGGTATCCGGGAAACATTCGAATTGAAGCAATTGAAAGTAAAGAGTGACGTATTCATTTAGCCAGTGTGGTCTCCGAGTTGTGCTTAAACTTTGGCGCAATCCTCTTCGCCTATTGATCAATTGGCAATATTTGACTCGTTCTTGAAGAACCTAATCGCAGCTCTATGGTCACTATTTTCCCCTCGTAGTAAACTTCAAGACTAATTTGGCATAGTTCTCTACTAATACCAATAAAATCGGCGACAATATGAAGGTATACGGATAAATGGCATGTGGCTTCTCACACAAAAGGGGTTGTCGAAAATTTTGGATTTCTGGCATCCATTCCTTCGATTATTCCTTGGTTCGTTTGTTGGACCTTCTCCCCTTACCACTTCTAGCAGTGTCATCGCCGATATGTTTGAAGCAAAGGAACGTGGCCTCACAATGACTGTCTCTGCCACTGTGCCTTTCATGGCCCTGTCATGGGGCCTGTTATGGGTCCCATTATTGGTGGTTTCTGGAGCAATATGTCCACAATTATCCAGGCTCTGAAAGAAGTGCCTGGAGCCATTCATATCGCATCGGATGGCTGGAGGTTTCGCAACCGCCATGCTTTGTATGGAATAATAGCCTACTATTTGGACCGCGACTACAAACCGAAGAAGTTTGTCCTAGGACTTCCTGAACTCAAACACCGCCATACGGGTATTAATATTGCTAGGCAGATCTACGAGATCCTTGAAGAGTACCACATTACTTCGAGTATCGGCTCTATTACACTCGACAACGCCAGCAATAATGATACGGCGATTGAAGAGCTTGGGGAACAACTTGGAACTAATGGTCCGAAGCGAAGAATCCGGCGTTTTGGTCATATTCTTATCTCGTTGCGAAGACACTGCTATTTGGCCACAATACCGGGGCATTCGAGGATGAGTTGGTTAAGAATATTGATGCAAAAACCCACGAGCTTTGGAGACAGAAAGGACCGATTGGAAAACTGCATAATCTTGTCTATTGGATCCATAAATCGGACCTTCTTACATACCTCCTTAGAGCTATCCAGGAGGAATTCGCTATGAGGACTGATGACCCGGCATATAGACATTTCAAGACCGGAAGCCCCGCGATGTGGTTATTGATAATATGACCCGGTGGCTTTCTCAGCTATATATGATGCGCCGGGCCTTCATCCTTCAGCCTGCCCTCGAAGAGCTCATTACCCGGCAGCAGGTAGAGTGGCAGCGGGACCAACGCAACGGGAGGAAAATTAGGAGTGACCTGCCATACTGCCTCCGTGAAGAGAGTCAACTCTAACGTTAGTAATCGTCATAAACGCGGCAAATGGGTTTTTTTTGTATGGTGGAAATAAGGTTTGGCCTATGCCCTATTTACCCCGTAAATAGTTTAACCCTAAGTAACCCTAACCCTATAACCATAACCTACAGAATGCCTATCTCTGGTTCCCATATGAATTCATGCAAGAATGCATTTCTTTTGTATGGGCGTATATAGACCACTTTATAAAGGCTAGGGTAAATGCATTCTTCGAAGAATGCATTTAGGGATAAGGTTAGGGTTTTACCCCAAATAGTTGAAATACGGCTTAAAATTGCCGAAACTCAAGTATAAGTTAACGACCGCTTATGCGACAATAACCCTATATTCAGATCCCTAGAAACCCTATTATAAGGCATAATATCATTGAGAGTTGATATCGCTATTAGTTTTAATGGGGTTTAGGGGTACAAAGGAGGAGAGCACAGTCTAAGCCAAGGCGAGTCCGAATATAGTAAGTTAATCGAAATAACAATAACAAAGTTAACGCTATAGCTCGCAATTAGCACCCAGAAAGAGTAAGGGAACGCTATAGATTTGCAAGCCTAAGTAAAGTAGACGCGTTGAGGATAGCAGAGGTTAAGTTGTAAGGTTTATATATAATTGGTTTTAGTATATTGATCCAGAATTTGATTATTATTATGCCAATATGCATTCGTTTATATATTTGCCTAAGTATTGGATCGTTGTGTGCAAAGAGTGCAAGTTTAGAGTAATAACAGACGGAATCAAGGGGCATTTAATAAGTGAGGGGCGTAAAGACATGTCTAAGGAGGAAAAAAAGCGGATTATTATAGAGATTGCCTAAATCCCCGGGGTTATTAAGAATAAAGGTGAGTTAAAGCATTTATAGTTTCCCCCGCTAACCAACCTAGCTATCCCTAAGTTAGCCGATTCATGGAATGATAGGATGTAGTATAAGATATATTCATATATTAGTTGGCATCGTTAAGGGATCTAGGAGCATTGCCGGCGTAAGTATTACTGGGAGAATAGTTGGAAGAAAGGCCGATTATATTATACTAAGCGGGAAGAGGGTCGAGACGTGCTATGGGCTAAGGGCGTTCGTTATCAATAGTTTTTTAAGACCCAATTAAAGAGTATATTAAGAGGTACGAATGCAGAGGTGGCTACTGAGTGCAGAAAGGGAAGCGTATAGCTTACGGTGAAATAGCTCTGTATTGACTGAAGTAAGGAGTGAAGACTCTCCTAGGGAGAGTTTTCACTCTGGCCTTTGGCCTGTGCTTAAGCACGTGACATAGTCACATGTTATATCCAATTTGGCTTACTTTAAGAGCTGCCGCTTAACAGAGTAGGTGGTTTAAGGTGAAGAAGAGTGAGGAGCCTATGAGTAAAGTTAGAGATAATTAGGGAGTGTGAAGGCGCGGGCAAAAGGGTAAAAACTCAATTGATCGAATGCCTATT
>AYLM01000112.1:0-57257 GCA_001625345.1 Cairneyella variabilis
GAATGGCGTTGCTGCTTAACGAGGCACTATACCTGAAGCTGGAGCACTAAATTCAAAAATACAGCACCCCTGAACGTGGTTTACTCAGAAAATGCAAGAATAGCTCGTGTTTGGAAGTGTCTCAGATACCAGCTACAGTCTCAGCATCGCAGCGGAAATCGGAGCTCGACCAAGTGCCAGATCCCGACTTAGGCCGTGCGGGTGAAAGCCCTGCAGAGTTCCTCGCTCGAACTCTGGGAACCTCGACACTAGCAGGCTCGGCATCGGAGTCCTTTGCAACTTACGTGCCCTACCTCGACTTGAGGCACACCTCTTTCAACATGCCATCGCTGCCGACGCCAACCACAAGCACACTCACTGCTCACCACGATGCAAGTACGTGTAAATATTGCCGGATTGCCGACGATCCACACGTCTTCACTATGGAAATTGATCCCATCTCTAAACAAGAACCTATTTATGCTCAAAATGATGGAAAGAATAGCATGTCTAAGCTTGGGAATGACACACCCGGAGACCATCGACTAGAGAGTAGTTCTAATGATAAACTCATGACAAACACCAGCGAAAGCGAGTTGATTCCGGATTTCTCACCACAGGAGGAAGCTTTGTTCGAGGACTTGGTGAAGAAGAGAACGTTACTACCCCTCTTTGGAACAGTTGGCTACGTATTTCCCGGGTCGGACCGCGGAATCATTGCGGCCTTATCGATTTTTGCTCCTTTTGAGAAGGCAAATTCAGGATCAGTTGCAATCACTGAGATCTCAATTGTCTGGCAAGAGGGACGACAGTGAGGTCACAACTTCAGAAGGGTCAAGGGATGCGCTCTTGGGAACGACACTCATAACACCGCCGGAATCAGACCAAAGCAGCAGAGGCGCCTCTCCACAATCGCCTATTTCAACATAAGCTAGAGAGAACAAGAAAAGCTAGGAGGCGATGGTGAAGCTGAGTACAGGAACAGAAAGTCTCTACAAGATAAGGTCGGTTAAACACAATGGAATGCAATGAGCCAGCAAAAATTGCCCTGAGGAGGCTGGTGGGGAGAGTCTGTTGGCATCCCATATAATTTAGAGAATTTAAGTAAATCTCTTGTCTGTAGTCTGCGAGCATGCGCTGAAGATGTGCTGTTGGTGGAAGTTGCTGTGAAGCTCTAGGAAAATTCGTAAAGCCCAAGCAGCTCAAACAATATGGTACTCCCCCCCCCCCTAATTACTTGTAACAGTGGGCCCGGATTTTGTATGGTAGTATGTCTGTGCTCTAAGGCCCACTATTACAAGTAATTTGGGGGGGGGAGGAGAGTACGAGTAAAATCCCAAATATGCGAGCTGGTACAAAAGCGGAGCGCATTCCAGCGCTTCGGTCACTGGTAGGCACTGACATGGTCCTTGATCATCAACGTAAGTGCAAAAAGTCAGAACGCAAAATACGATAACTGAACTTCTAATAGCAGGACCATCGCCGACCAAATCGGTTTCTAACAAGACGACATCCAGCAAAGTTTTCTCTCCGTGGAAAATTCGCAACATCCTACAATACTGCCATCCTGGGTGACGCGTTTTGGTCATAAACATCTCCCGTCAACCAATGCTCCCAACGACACCGCCGCACGTGGGAGCCTAGAAGGAGCTTTAGGCTTGATAATGATGCCCGCAATGGAGGAGGAAGGGTCCAGAGCGGAGTCGAGGACCCAGAAGAATTGTGGAAGCTAGGTCAACATATTCCAGTTTTGGGCCCTCTTTTCGCCAAAATTTGCGAAGTAGCTACTGCGCCTTAGCTTATCGGATCCAGAAATCGGCTGTAGCGTGAAAGAGGGAAGAGCACACGTGCGTGAAGTCTTGGCATACATGAACCTCAAGGGATGATCCGCTGTTGCGTTGCAGTCGTCAACCACCAGGATACAGAGCAGCGGGTTGATGTGCCATCGCTTCGCGAAAAATCGGAATCCCCGAATAATACTGTACAGTAGTACAACGTAGTCGTCGCAGGGTTCAGAGATAGGCGTCTGCAGGCCTGCTTTATCGCTGCTGGGCGTGCCTTTGATGCACTGAATGATTGGATGGGCAGTATAACAAGCCTTTCTGGCAGGCAATCGGTGTGGGGCCGGCGGGTGGGGATTACAGTATGGGGCAGGGCAGCGCAGGGCAGCGCAGGGCAGATAGCGCCCACAGCGGGAATGGCACCGCAGCGCATCACTTGTTTCAAGCGTGACGACAGGGCCTCATGTAAGCTAGCGGAAGTACGAGGGGTCGTGTGCTCGTACAGACCTTGATAGTGATTACAGAACAGTATTGTACAGTACAGTATTGTTGCTGTAGAAGTACTTGTGCGAGGATACAGTGCAAGCTATAGTTTGGTGAGGTGATATTTCGGCAGGCGTCCGGCAACCAAAGCCAGCCCATGCTTAAGTGCGCCAATGCACGCTACTTGCGACTTCTCATTGGACTCTTCCATGGCTCTCTCGATCCGGAAGGAAAGTCCCGTCGTCAATGAGGTATGATCACGCGCCACCTGCATTTCATTGGTGATATCAAGTTGAAACGCGTCGATCGAGCCTCAACGGCAGCAAACATGATTGAAGCTGGAGAAGAATCAAGGTCAAATATCCATGGCGTCTGCAACCATTAAGTGTTGCAAGAAAATATATCGCCCCTGCCGTTTTCATCTCAAATAACACCAGCGAGCAGGGACAGCCAGATAGGTAGGTGCATGCATACAACTTTGCAAGTAGTGCATCGTCTCCAATTTATTTCCATTCAATCAGGCCTGTGGGGTTTGACAACCATACTCCCAGGATTACCACAACCCTGGGATACGATACAGTATCTGTCCCCTGGCACAAAGTCCACCCCATCCATGGGGAGACCCCTTCCAAAAGCGGAGCACAGCTGCTGGTGGGGTATGCTTGTACCTAAGTACAGTTTCAATTGGGCCTTACAGCAACTGGATCCGACTTAGAAGCTTCTGTCCATCGGCCTTGTGCGAACCTTGCTTTCCACGCTTGCACAAGACAAGGCCTAGCTCTTCCTGATTGCCGCTACCCGTCGAGATACTGCAGTACTGATAGCTTCCAATCTCGGGTCCCTTGCTAGAAATTTTCTGGATCGCCTCCAGAGATATAAGTATGTACAACCCCTTTTCCGCTTCTCTCTCTTCCTTCCCCTCCAGCTCCTAAGTACCTATCTCTCCTCGACAATCTCCTAGAGATCCTCGATTCGTATCAAGTACTGGACAAGCGAATCGCAGATATGTTCGGCTTGAACAAAGAGGAGCCTGCGACCCAGGTCGACAGTGGCTCTGATCGGAACCCCGACCCTTTGGCAGACATTCCCAAGACCCGCTGGCAACGCCTATGGCCTGTACTGGCATGCGGCGCTGGACTATTCTCAGATGGATATATTAACAACGTATGAAACCACACCCAGGTATGAGTGGCAAGGCATTGACATCATATAGGTTATCGGATCCGTCTCCACGATCCTCAAGACACTGTATGGAACAGAATACACTGGTTCAAACGCTCAGAAGAATATCTCTGCCATTACTTTCGCCGGAACCGTCTTGGGCCAGCTGATCTTCGGATACACGAGTGACAAATGGTCGCGCAAGAATTCCCTCCTCCTCTCCACAATAATCCTCATTGTCTTTGCTGCGCTTGGAGCTGGATCATATGGCGCTGGTGGCAGTCTCCAAGGAATGTTCGCAGCACTAACTGCGTATCGATTCCTGGTCGGTATCGGAATTGGAGGAGAATACCCTGCTGGCTCCGTGGCTTGTTCTGAAGCATCTGGTGAACTGAGGAAGGGTACCCGCAACCGCTGGTTCATCCTGTTCACCAATGTCATGATCGATTGGGGTTTCGTCATCGGAGCTTTCGTCCCATACGTTATGGTTCTCATCTGCACCGAGAAGCACTTGCGCGCTGCATGGAGAATCATGCTGGGACTTGGTGTGGTGCCTCCTATGATCCTCTTGTGGCTGCGACTCAAGCTCCAAGAGCCCGAGGAGTTCAAGAGGTAAGCCCTTCGGACATCTTCCCGGGAATGGCGAAAACTAATTAGTCTTCTAGGGAGAGCATGAAATATGTCAAGATTCCGTATTGGTTGGTCATCAAATATTACTGGAAGCGATTGCTGGTTGTGAGCATAATTTGGTTCCTATACGATGTAAGTCTGCTCACAGATAACAAAGCCAATCCTGTGGCTAACTCACAATACAGTTCTCGAGCTACTCCTTCGGCATCTTCTCCTCCACCATCCTCACCAATGTCATGCCTTCTAGTGCGCCGCTGTCTCAATCGTTTGGCTGGAACACCGTGATCAATCTGTTCTACATCCCCGGCGCCATGCTTGGCTCAATTTGGTCTGACAAGGTCGGACCGAGATACGCTCTCGCCAGCGGTGTACTCGCTCAAGCCGTGGTCGGCTTCATCATGGCAGGCTTGTATCCTCACTTGGCCAAGCCAGAGAATGTTGCCGGGTTTGCGGTCGTGTATGGAATCTTCCTTTCTCTAGGAGAAGTCGGTCCAGGAGACAACATCGGTCTTGTTGCTTCCAAGACCTGCGCAACCGGTGTCCGCGGTCAATATTACGCAATTGCGGCAGCGATGGGCAAGATCGGAGCTTTTGTCGGCACTTACATCTTCCCGTATATTGAAGCAGCTGGTGGTGACGCGAATACTTCGGCACAATACCCCTTCTATGTCTCTTCTTGTTTCTGTGTCTTGATGGCCTTCCTCGTCACATTCTGCTTACCGCATATCGGCCAAGACACCATCACAACCGAAGACATCAAGTTTAGAGAGTATCTTGAGAGCCAGGGATGGGATGTGAGACAGCTAGGTCTGCTGAAGGGCGAGAGCATTACGAGCCGACCAGCTACGGTTGGTCCTATTGCCCAGGCGCAGGTCGAGGATGAGAAGGTGTAAAAAGCGGAAAGGGTTGAGTCTCTATTGTTAGCAAACAGTCCATTGTAGCCTTCAGTTGGCTAGTATCGAATATATACCCATTGCAATTCTTATATCCAAGGAATTTTCCCCACGTGACGTTAAAAAGGGCTGAACCCCAATGGTATCCTTGCATCGCGGCGTCCTTGGCATCAGCCAGGCTGAACTTTCACCCGTCTCGTATTCGCGATTCACTTATTCGAGCTGAGAAATAAAACTTCCAAATCATCTTCTCCTCGATTGGAGATGCCCACTTTCTCTATATTTTTCCAGGTTGATATCGCACTATACCGTTGATCGTATTCCCACTGCAGTGAGATGTCGCTGCCAAGATGCCCGAGCTTCCGGAGCTCGAGAAGCTTGAGCCATGTCCCCGTTTTTTCAACCCCAATTTTGTCTCCTCACTGGTTGTCTTCTACGAGTAATGCACTTTGAGCTGTCGCAACTCTTGCTGTATTTATCATCAAAGTTTCTGTCGGGCTGTTAATTTATCCGCGTATGAATATATGATAAGGACAGTATCTGTGATACTGCTTTCCTGAAGCTATTCTGTTCCTCGGTTTTAAAACGTTCCCCTCTTCTGCGTCTATCGATTTCGCAAGATAGTTGGGATTCTCTTCTTAATCGTGCATCGCGTGTTGCAAAGATAACGAAACGGAAAGAGACAAGAAACCAGCAGAATGGCGAGTGTACTCGGCTGCGTGAGGAGGAACTATAGTGTGTTCTATCCAGCGGAGGTTCCTAAGGTGGAAGGTGCGCTGAGGTTTGGATTGCTGGGCGCGAGTAATATTGCGTATGTACTTGTTTTCCTTCGTGGTCAATTGAGTAGGAGATGGATCAAGGATCAGTGGGGAAGTCAAAAATGATGGCTGACAACAAGGACAACAGACCAATGGCCTTCATATACCCAGCCCTTTCGCATCCAGAAGTCATCGTCGCCGCTGTAGCAGCCAGAGATGAGAAGAGAGCAGAGGCGTATGCGAAGAAGTATAAGATTCCGACTGTGCATAAGTCGTATCAAGGTAGGTTTCCCATCTCTACTAGTTGTCACAATTCTACGGAGAACAACATCAACTAACGTACTGAAATCTCTAGATGTCTTAGACGACTCCTCTATCCACGTAATCTACATTCCCCTCCCCAACGGCATCCACTACGAATGGGCCATCAAGTCCTTGAAGGCCGGGAAACACGTCCTCCTCGAGAAACCCTCTACCTCAAACTCCACCGAAGCCGAGTCCCTCTTCCGGCATCCTCTCCTCTCCCAGCCCAAAGCTCCTGTCCTCCTCGAAGCCTTCCACGCCTATTTCCACCCCGCACTCCACGCCTTCCTCGCCTGTCTCGACCGCCCCAACATCGCGTCCGCGCATAGCATTAATATGATGTTCAATAGCTTCCCTTACGATGATATCAGGTTCCAATATAAGTTGGGAGGAGGCGCGTTGATGGATTTCGGAACGTACAACGTGTTGTTCCTACGCAATATTTTTGGTGAAGAGCCAGTAGAATGTATCGAAGCGCTACCGCGACTTATGCCAGCGGGCTGGGACCAGGATTGCGATCAAGCATTCAAAGCGAAGTGGAGGTTTCCGAATGGTGGGGAAGGTAGCTTGGAATGTGATTTAGCTTGCAAGTTGTGGCAAATGCGGTGGCCGAAGGCGGAGGTCACGCATAAAGAGGTGCTTGTTCAGGATAGTGCTGCCGAGTTGAAGGAGGGGCAGGAGCATGTCGTGGTCAAGAGAGTGAGCATGGAGAATCCGATGATTCCGACGCTTTGGCATCGGATTAATATCGTTAATACGCATATGGTGAGGAGCAAGGGCGATAGGATAGTGGTGAAAACGTGGACGGAGAAGGAAAGTAAGAAGGTTTATACGTGGGAGGAGATGGGGGAGAAGAAGAAGGGGGAACCAAGCTGGACCACGTATAGGTATCAGTTAGAGGCGTTTGTGGATAGGGTGAAAGGGAGGGAGGGGAGTGGGTTGTGGTTTGGTGGCGAGGACAGTATTAAGCAGATGAAGATGCTGGAGAGCGGATATGAGAAGGCGGGGATGAAGAGGAGGATGACGAGTGCATATCTTGCTGAGCAATGAGGAGAGGGAAGTGTGGAGGAGAATTGAGACCGACAAGCGAGTGTCTTTGAACAAGAAAAATGAGGGAAGGAACGTTGGAACGGTGTGGATCAGTGCGGACGAGAGCGGGAACCTTGACTCGAACTTCTTATGATGTGGCGGTTTGGAATGAGAATATGGAGACAGCGGGGAGGATTTCAATGCTCATGGGTCAAAGAACGAGGAGCAGAAGGGATACACATGACAGCCAAGTACCGCTAGAATCTGAATACGGTACGTACTGAGGTACTTCAGAAACGGCGGAAGGAGGAGAATGGTCAGGGGTACAAAAAGACCCGCAATTATCAGCCTTTCAGATTTTGGCCTCGTCGACAGGCTTTTCCGCGAGTAATCGCAAGACGGTGACATCTAGAAAGGGCTTCTTGTCTGTCAGGACAGGAAGTGTCAATCTTTCACGAAGGAGAACATTTCCTCGAAGTTTGAAGGGCTCAAAGTGCGTCAATCGAACAAGTGTATTGGGCTACGTCTTGGAGTTTGGAGTCGGAAACATGTCATCCCGCGCCGAGGCGTTCTGAACAGGCTCAAATAAGGAACACAGCCTCAGAATATATGAAGAACTCAGGATGCCCGTTGACCAAAGAGCATCCTGGAGTGCTGCGTTCTGTTAGAAGTTAGGACCGTTGTGGGTGTTCGCCGAGATGTTCAAATCCTGTCCAAATACTGTAAGAAGCTCAGCCTCTGTGCGTCAGAATGTTCCAAAGTCCAGACCGGTAGTGGGCCAAAAGAGTATCTTCAAGTTCCATATTTTGTTAGGACCATTTCCTCGGTACCGATGTTCGCCGAGGTGTTCATAACGCGTTTAGATAAGAAACGAAGCGCATGGAGTGCATTCTAACCTTCTTCTGATAACGACTCTTGTATCAGTTGGTCCAATCATTCAGATGATGGCACTGTGACAGGAGCTGACAGCCTTGCTTGCATAGCAGACAGGATGGCCCATGCAAGTCCTGTCATCCCACGATTTCAAATTATGTCTAAAGGAAACCCAGGAACGTTGCTTTCACTGTTTCCACCGCAGATGGAGATCATTCTACGCCAACCACACTCGCAACTTTGAAGCATCAAATCGCAGTCCGCGTTCCAGACCTCCACGTTTTGCCGCGGAGTTGAAGTCTAATATGCAAGTGGCAGCGTAGCCGTGCCAAGAGTCCCAGCAATCCTTTGAAAGAAGGATAGTCATCCCAAGTGATTTTCGTGTTGCCAGAGCGATCACAGCTATCCTCCAATAAGGGTGGCTTGTAAGCTGCGGGAGAGCCCTACCTTGGGCCGTTTTCAAACGCATGAAGTTTGGATGTTGGGGTTTTTACAAAGGATCGTCTGTGCGTGCACGTCACATCCTATGTCGCGGGAGGGACAGCTTCCCGCGCCAATAGGAAAGCCGAATTGTCTCGGTAAGTCTACCGAGAAGTTGGGTAAGCGAGAAGTAAGGGCCTTGATGAAGGCTGTCAATCGCATGGTGCTGTTTCTGCAAGGAGTCTCGGGCTATTCGTCCTTTTGCGAGGAGGAAGTTTGTCTGAGCTTGGGATGATATGTAAGGTACGCGGTGCAGATCTTGGCCTCCCTCTGACCCTGATCCTTGGTCTCTATTCTCTTCTCCTGGGAGTTCTTCTCCTAGCTTCTAGGTTGTGTACTTGATTCGATATTCTTAGCTTATTCAATTCTTGAGATGTTGTGGAGGGTAATATTTGTCTTGCTGGCGAGATGTCTTTCAGTCATGGCACAGGTTGCCTTCAGTCAACCAACCCAGGGCGAGGTCGTTATGGGAGGGATACCATTCATTGTCACTGTGTCCGAGGCATACACTGCTCCATATTGGAGTCAAATGACTAACTATCAACTTTCACTGATGGCTGGAAACTATAATGACTTTGTGAGCTAGTCATTTCCTCTCTTTCGAGGCGCTGCTCCATAAACGTGGACTAATGTTCGGCTTCAGGCAACGCTATTTGCCTGGAACCTCTCTACCATCTCGCCGGTTACAGTCACCAACAGCATCATATTTCCACCATCAATTGCACCCAACGCAGTATCAGCCTATTTCCTGGGAATTTCTGGCACTTTGATCCTCAATTCCTCCGTCTCCGTCACATACTTCTCTCCACACTTCACACTACAAAACATGACCGGCGCCTCATCACTTCTTCCTGCATTTACCACTATATCGCCTTCTACCACCACAGAAGTAATATCGGGTACAACGGTAAAAGTCACTCAGACAGCGGCCCCAGGACGAATGGTAACTTGCTTGGACGTTGATGTGAAAGGCGATACCGAGACGGGAGAGACCGGCGGTGGTGGAGCAGTAGTCAATATAGACTGTGAGGTTGCAGCTCTAAAGGTACTTAGCGTACTAGTCACTCAAGTTCGGACTGTGACTGCTACCAATGTTCCGGTAATCACCACGCCTCCAGCAGTAGCCTCATTCGCTGCCCAGATTGCAGGTGTGACTGCAGTTTCCACTGCTCCAAACGGCTATATCGTGTCGACCACGATAACTGCAACGGGCACACCAACGGGCACAGCATCGGCAAATACTTCAAGCAGCTCTGGTCAAGACGCAAAGATGGTAGAGATGCTCATTATAGCCGGTATCGTGCTCGCAACAGTCATCATACTTTTCTGGATCTGGAGGCGGTACTCGAAGCATCCGGCTGGTGGATGTGATCAGAGAGGATTGGGATGTCATTGCTCGATTCCCAAGAAAATGTGGGACAGGATATTTAGAACAGTGGGTGGTAGAACAGAACTTGATCCTGAGATGGCGAAGAACATCCTAGATCCGATGACAGGAAGCGAAGAGCCTGCCCAGACTCGGGAGCTGGAAAGGGTGAGTGAGAGCAGGAGGCGAGAAATGAGTATCGTTGAAGCACCTCGAGGTGATAGACGGAGTCGACGGACTATTGTTGCTGAGCTGGAAGGAGACTCAGGAGTGATGGAAGTCCCAGATATTCCTGCAATGCCAAGTGCACACACAAGTCCGCATTTGAGCACGACGATTGTATGTGACCACCCGTACGACTCTGAGCCAGCTCCACCGGTGCCAGCACTAGCTGCGAGAATACTGGTTGTGGGCAAAGGCTCCCAAGGCCAGATAGTCAGAGGTAAAGACGCAGCTGTGATTGTTGCAGTGGGAAAGAATAGAAGGAGTCGAGCGGAAACTGGCGCCACTATCCAGCCAGGAGATATACCTGAGATACCACACACCATCTTTGATGACTATGAAGACGATGTTGTAAGTCCCATTGAGAAAGATTCTGGGGATCAAGATGCTGCTTTAGCCAAGAAAGAGAGGATATCGGAGATGAGGGAGGAGATATATGGGATGCGGAAAGAGGAATCGAGGAAAGAGTCGCTGGATATAACAAGGAGGGCAAGATCGAGTAGTGTTCCTTTGTTCGGGAATTTTGTGTCCATAAACTAAATTCTCTTGAATATATTTTCTTTCGAAACTCTTCCAAGTCTCATTAGATAAGAAATATAGGTTCCCATGCCTTCTCACCTCGCCGAGCTGCCTGCACAACTTCACCGTCCATAATTCCATGTTCATATGCAGGGCCGACTAGTTGATAGTTGATCGTCGACGTAGATGGGCTTCGTTATGTTTGGGTTACCGCACACATACGACAATGCTTCGTAATCAGTTTTGGAATCGACACTGACAGGGCTGAGAGTGCAGAATACAAGTGTGTGCAGCTTGCCAGGCTGAAGGGTAACCAGTCGAATTTCTCCCGGGAGGAGTCGACTCCATGCCCTCACCGCATATATATCCAAAGCGCACTTTGGTGAAATTTCTTGAGATAGATCCATTGCAATTTCTCGTCCCAATCATCGTTGTGAGGTATGACAAGTCGGAGCCCGGTTGCCAGTTGCCGGTTGCCTTCTGCACCTGCAAGGATTCAGTCTGACAATCTTGTAGGTCGACATTCGAGCCTAAAAGAACGTCAGCCCTGGAAGCCTCCAAACTTTGGGCGCTAGCTCTGTTTTCTAGCTTCATCAATTCCTCACATCCAAGAACGGACGGCTCATTGAATATTTTCAGATTTCCATAATCATGACAAGTACCGTACAGTAAATCTTCGTTGGCAGACAGTGACCACCGTGCGCCAATGCCCTAACGCGGCCCAGCTTCGCACTATCCCGTCCTCTGTACTCTATAACCAGAACGTCGTAATCCAACAAACGAAACAAGTACCCTGTAACAACCCAGATCTAGAATCTAGTTCTCCCTTCTAGAATGCAAGTCTTCCCTCCGTGTAATGAGCTCACCACCGTCTACCGTACACATTATCCTCTTTCGCAGCCATAACCGCAGGTCTAGAAGTCGGCGGCGTACCTCTTCTCTCACTACCCTCTCTGCTTCCCTGACTGCTGCTCACACCATCTCTACTCGCCTCCTTCAAAATCCGCGGCTTGCTACCCAAATCAAAGTTCGCTGCGCTCGGCTCATGATGATGCTCCGCATCGCGTCTAAACAGCTGCAGAATCTCTTTCATGCCCAGCTTGCCAGCACCTCCCTTGCCACCTTCAATGGTCTGGTTCGCAAGCTCGCGCTTTTTCTCTTGTAGGTCCAGGATCCGCTCTTCGACACTGTCTTTGATGGTGATCTTGTAAACGATTACGTCGATCTTTTGGGTGAGGCGGTGGACACGGTCGATGGCTTGCTCTTCAACGAACTAGGATTTTATTAGCAAGATTGCTTTGGTGGAAGATGGGAAATATTTACAGGGTTCCAGAAAGGCTCAAGAATGACAACCCGGGTAGCAGCAGTGAGATTGAGACCCAATGATCCGCACTTCAGACTGCAAAGCAAGACTCGACAGTTTTTGTCATTGCGCAGCTTGCTGAGACTGGCTTCACGGAGGTCGTTTCTCATACTGCCATCATAGCGGGTGAACTTGAACCCCTTTTGGCGGAGGAATGGTTCAATGAGGTCAAGCATGGATGTGAATTGTGAGAAAACGATGAATTTGTGCTGAGCTGCTTCCTTGCTGAGGATGTTGAGGAGGTGGGTAATCTTCGTAGATTTCATCATAGTAGCAAGTTGAGCTTCCTCATCAGAATCAGACTGGAACTCATCCTCGACTTCGTCGTCTGAGTTTGTTTCCGAGCCTGAATCCGAGCCGGACTCGTCATCTGAATCCTGGGACATAACTGCCTCTTTGACTTGCTTAGACTTATGGAGATGGAGATTTGCGAGATCCGGAAGCGAGTCATCATCGCCCGAATCGAGCCACTCGCCACCGCCTTCAGCATTCTCATCTTCACTACCACCTGCTTTTCCAAGCGTGAGCGCGCCGCGTTGGTCCTCTGGCACAACCCATGAGCCTTCCTCATCCGCCTCTTCATCGTCACTATCAATAATGACATTTCGATTCCGCGGCTTGCGTTGAATGGCTTGGCTCTGGGAGTTTTCTTCTCTGTGGTGCTTGTGCTTCTTCTTCTTATCCTTCTTGGGTTTCGTTCTCGTGACAATATCAAGATCAGCCTCGCAGTCAAGACAACGGATAGCTCCTTGTGCAATAGCTTCCTTTCCAAGATCAAGCTGGCAGACTTCACACTTCTTTGCACCGACACCCATATTACCGAACATATCAGTCAAATCGTCAAGATCCGTACTCGCGCTCTTTGCCTTTTGTGACGAGTTGCTCGATTCGGCGGAAAGTGCCTCACTATCCTTGGCGAGTTTACCAGCGACGAGCTTGGGATGATTGCAGGCTTGTCTCAGACGCAACAACAGAACCAAAGCACTGGCATAGCTGACCTTTCCTTCCATCATCTGCTCAATACTAGCATCAGTACGCTGCTCGAGGCGTTCGTAGAATCGACGCTCCTCAGGCGAGAACTCGGCAAAGACCTTCTCAATTCTGCGCTCAGTGACCTTGAATCCAGTCGTGCTTCCTTGTCCAGCAACAGATGGCTTTCCACCAGGATTCAGAGCTCCTTCCTTCTTCAAGATATCCTTGGTTCGACGCTTCATGAAAATCTTCAGAACATTTCGAAGGCGGTTGATAGCGAGATCGCCCCGGCCATTCTTCATTGGTCGATCGATTTGGTCTTTCCATTCTCGGAGATCATTGTACGGGCTAATGCGTAAGAACTTGATGAGACTCTGTAGTTCGTCAAGATTGTTCTGCATCGGTGTACCAGTCAAGCACCATCGGTACTCGCTTCGCAGGTTATAGCAAGCCTGTGTAGCTTTGGCGTTGCGATTCTTGATCGTATGGGCTTCATCAAGAATGACACGGTACCAATGTAGACCGAAACATCCGACTTTGAGGCCCTTCTCCGTAGAAGAGCTACCAAATTCTGAAACAAGGATCTGGTAGGTTGTAATCACAACATCATATCTCTTGAGATCTTGGAAACGCTTTGTGCGCTGCGGGCCGTGGTGAACGCAGACTTTGAGCGCGTGGGACTTCTCAACTTTCTCGTTGATTTCCAACTCCCATTGTCGAATAAGAGCCAGAGGTGCAACTACCAGTGTAGTCTTCTCGATGCCCAGAGGCAATTTCCGCTTTTCCAAGACATCATCGTCTGTGGGCTTTGGATTGCTCAGGATGAGCGAGATGGATTGTAAGGTCTTGCCAAGACCCATATCATCGGCCAAAATACCGCCCTTAGGAACCTTTCCTTTCTTGCCAGGATTGTATTCTCTGGTCTTCATCCATTCGAGACCTTCGATTTGATGTGGAAGCAGCTTGACTTTAATGCCTTCAACAGTCCCATCGTCTTCCTCCTCCTCGTCGGAAGCAACATCAAACTTCTCTTCCTCAGCATCCTCATTAACACTCAAGCCTTGGAGCTTGTTGAGCAGTGAAAGGCCCTGGGCCTCCTTTGTCTTGCGAGATCTGGTCCGAGGCATGTCGTCCTCATTCTCTATAGCGCCTTCCAACAGAGCCTTCAAGTCCTCTTGAGCCTTTGCAGGGTCAACAAAGGCGTATGGTTCTGGATAAGTCTCATAGGTGTTCATAGTAAGGTCGATGTAATTATGGCCATAGCTGACAGGCTTGTAGGAATTGACAGTCTGAAAGCCTCCGCCTCCATATGTGCTGCCCATCGATCCAAACATTTGCGTAGATGAGGCTGTGGTCGTAGTATAGGAAGAAGCTTGGGGAGCCGGGGCGCGGACAGGTGCAGGCGCAGGAGCAGTGTTGTATGCGGCTGGGGCTCTGGGCATGAATGGATCCATCGCTGCTCGGGTCATGTCCTTGACGGCCTGCATATGGGGATGTGCTATGGCTGAATCAGTCTCCAATACCAAAGAAGGTATGTCAAATAGCTCACCAGCTCCCTCTCTATGATGTTCTGGTCGAGACTTTGGCTGGATAAACATGGGGTTGCTCTCCTTCGGCTTCGGAGCTGCTCGATGGAGGGGTGATTGAGGAAGTGTTGATTGGCCGAATTGGGGAGCGCCTGATTGGACTTGCTTCGATGGATATGAACTCGATGCCATTTTTGGAGGCTGTTCATTAGGAATGACGGGGTTTAGTGGTGCCTTCGCAGCCGATCGTTCGTTGACCATCTTGGCCGGACGAGTATGCTGGTTTTCGCGGCCCGTCGAAGCACCAAAGACGAATGGTATAGAGCAATCGTTCTTCGTAGACTCGATAGCACTGCCGAATTCGAAAGATGCTAGTGAATTGTCTGAGAATA
Organism: Cairneyella variabilis; assembly: GCA_001625345.1. Classification (NCBI taxonomy): domain Eukaryota; kingdom Fungi; phylum Ascomycota; class Leotiomycetes; order Helotiales; genus Cairneyella; species Cairneyella variabilis. The sequence continues at coordinate 14,731 of AYLM01000112.1, forward strand.
GGGAGCTAGAATCTCCAAGTTCGCTGAGCTCGGTGTTTTGCCACTTTGTTGATTCTGCCGAATCGAACTGTGTGCCTTGAGGCAGAACTTCTAGTTGTTTGGTTCGGGCTCTTGATGAGACTTCGATTTGAGGTGACTCGTACTGTTTGTTTGTATTCTGCGTAAAACTGGGTGTTTGTTGAGACTTGAGGGTATTGTGAGGGGTGAACATGGAAGAACCTCTATTACTGTGGATTAGCTAGGGGAACGGCATGCGATAGGACCCCAGACTTCAATTACAATGTCTCAATGCTATACTCAAACTGTTAGTGTCTCATGCGACCTAGAAAACATGGAGGTGGGGAAGAAAACGTGTTCCTGGTACCTGAATAGTCGCGTCAACAGCGATAATCGTCATAGGCAACTATCGGAGAATCAAGGTACTCTACGCGCTTCGCGGTACAGACGCACAGAGCAGAGCTCACTTCAAAGGCACATCCAAGTCTGGAAATATTTTCTTGATGTTTCATTGCGATGTTCTACATTGGGTATCTGGTCCTTGCCATGAAACTCCGACGCCTGCAAATATTGCAGCGTTCATCTGTACTAGTCCAACAGCACATTGGACCGCTCCCAAATCTGATCAGGCCCTATCACGACCAAGCAAATCTACCCCTGGCTCATTAAGTTTGCTTCGACTTGTTAGTCTCGCTTTTCTGCAACTTCTTGCTTCCTTTGACATCAAAGAGACTCTTAACCTTCCTCAACCTGGACCATCGCTTTTTGTCTTTCTGGTCTCGGACAGCTTTGGCCCCTTCCTCGTCAAGATCCTCATCAGGAATCGTGCTTGCAACCTCGCTGGTATCGTCCGGTGTTGGCTGCTGCTGCGCAGAATGCAACACAGAAGCATCTGGTCTCTCGTTCCTCGTCCTCAAAAGATGATCGTTCTTCAAGACCCGCACAAGTGTCTCCCAGCCCGTAAGTGCGCTTGAAGGTGATTTAGACACAGCTGCCTGGCCATTTTGTGATACTGCATTTCGCCATGGGCAGTAGATCCGGTGCTCCTCGACAGGCTTCATAGGAGATACGGCTCCCTTCTTGACCACTTCTCCTGCTTCGTTAACCTCGCTCCTGAACAACCACAATCCGAGGATCCTGAAACAGGCTTTGCATTGTGCAGATCCCTTTTGAAATCCTAGTTGCTTATGAGTGTATCCTGCCCATCCGAAGAGCGCCATCTGGAATGCGACTTTGTTGACTTCGACGGAAGATGTACCATCTGCGCTTGGAGATACGAAGAAATCTCGGGGAAGGTAGCTCAGAATGAGATCGAGATTGAATCCATCTGGCATTTTCAAATCAAAAGATTGAGGGAGGGAATCGGCTCTTGCGCAGAGTTCGGAGTAACGTTGTTTAAGGTCTTCGATGGCATCGGGTGCATTCGCCAGGGGTAACTTGAAGATCATATCTAGAGAAACGTGTTAGATCATGGAGACGCCTGGCAGATATAGGGACCGACCGTCACATCCTCGCTTTCTATAGAGACAACCCTCATCGTGTGAAGAAACCATAAGCTCCGCATATTTATCAACGACGGCCTCCTCTAGAGTAAAATTAGAGAAAGGAGCAGACCAGAGTTGTAGATTCAGTACCAATATATCGAGCATGAAGGACATCTTCCTCCTTGCCCTCCACTATCTTCTTATTGACCTTGACAACGACCTCCACATTGCAGTTCTCGCATCGTACTCTCTCGGAACCCGTGAGGAACCAACCGTGCTTGGCCCATTCAACCTCATTGACACGCGCAGGCTTCTCGGCCCACTGGCTCAGGTTTGCGAAGGTGGAGAGACGTTTCAGAAACTCTCCTCGGTCCCAAGGAGCGTATTTAGGGGTCGCTACCAGTGGACTTGAGTGTGAAGCTGACTTCTTGTGCCTGACTGTTGGTGCAGCATTGCTCGATGGAGCACTCGGCGCAGCATTAGACGCGTTCGGCTTCGTTCGCGATTTTATACCAGGTTCGAAAACCGACGTGATGTCGGCCACCCGACGCTTCTTGACCTGCATGTCTGCTTCTGTAGAGTTCGTGTCGTTGTAGGAAGTCGCATATGAGAGATTGTTTACTTCTTTTGACGATAAGGAGGTTGAAGATTTGTTCCCTATTCCGTTAATGAGGGCATTAAACTTCCGCTTTGTGGCGTTCATGGCAAAGGCGGTCTGCATAACTTGTGGAAGGAAGTGTGAACACCTGAGCTAAGCTCTGGAAGGAAAATATTCAAAATCTTGAGGCAATCGTAGATGTGGTTTGACCAAGGAAGCTCTTCAGAGATTGTCCGTGCGACCCCTGCGCTCCATTTCAACTTGCGTTCGGGATTGAATGCGGAATTCAAGCCCAAAACCCCGCGACCGCAAAGCTGCAGAGCCGCCCCTGACTATGCTCCTAGTGTTACTTGAGATGTAGGCAGTCTAATGTGAATAGCTGCAATCATTCACTGATGCCGCCAAAGTCAAGCCAAAAGTCTAGATCAAGCCCTATACTCTCACACCGAGTCATTGTCTTCTCACTACTCGTGGTCGTCATCCTGGCTGCATTGACAAAATTTCTGCCCCGCCTTACCCTCCTCTCCCACCATTTCTCTCCCTCCTCCAAAGCTCTTTTCACATTAACGAAAATGTCTTCCTACAGCAAAGAGCTAGAAGTAGCACAGCTTGCTGTTCAGAGAGCCTCCATCCTCACCAAGAAAGTTTTCCATGAGAAAGCCAAGGGAACAATCTCCAAGGACGACGCGTCACCAGTTACAATTGGAGATTTCGGTGCTCAGGCTCTCATTATCCATGCCATCAAGAAAAACTTTCCAGAGGATCAGATTGTGGGTGAGGAGGAGGCAAGCTCTTTGAGAGATGATCAGAAGTTGAGAGATCAGATATGGGCGCTGGTCAATGGCATTTCACTCACTGATGCTGAGGCAGAGAAGGTTTTGGGAGGACCAATTGAGTCCATGGATGCTATGCTGGATGCAATTGATGCTGGAAACAGTGCTGGTGGTAACAGGGGAAGAATCTGGGCGTTGGATCCCATTGATGGGACGAAGGGCTTCCTCAGAGGTGGTCAGTATGCCGTCTGCTTGGCACTGATGGTTGATGGAGATGTCAAGGTTGGCGTACTTGGTTGCCCCAATCTCCCAGTTGATGACTCCGCTCCTTTGACTGCGGAATCTGGTGTTGACCAGACGGATGCTGAAGGAAAGGGAGTCCTCTTTGCCGCAGTCCAAGGTCACGGTGCTACCAGTCGGCCTTTAGGATCTGGAGCATTAGGGAGCAGCAAGTCCATTGCAATGAAGCCTGTGAAGGATATTTCGGCTGCCACATTCTGCGAGAGTGTCGAGGCAGGCCATTCGTCTCACGGAGACCAATTTGCAATTGCAAGCAAGCTAGGAGTTACCAAGCCAAGCGTGCGCATGGATTCTCAAGCCAAGTATGGATCAATTGCTCGAGGCGCTGGAGATATCTACCTCAGATTACCAGTCCGTGCCGACTACCAGGAGAAGATTTGGGATCATGCAGCCGGAGACCTGATTGTGCGAGAGGCAGGAGGAGAAGTCACTGACACTCTGGGTAGACGATTGGACTTCAGCAAAGGAAGAACCCTTGCTGAGAATAAGGGCGTTGTTGCTGCTCCTGCGGCTGTACACAGCCATGTTCTCGAAGCTGTAAAGGAAGTTTTGGCTGCAAAGAAATAGACAAGTGAATCGTATCAAAATAGACTTCGTTGCGCCGTTTTTATGTCCATATACCACACATATAATACATATGTAACAACGCCTACTTAATCTTCTTCGCCTTGAGGCGGATTGTTTCCCCGTTGACAAATATTCCCTTCCCCTTGTACGGCTCAGGCTTTCTCCACATGCGAATCTTCGCTGCGAACTGCATAAGGACCTCCTTCTCTATTCCCTCCAACAATATTCTCGTAGGTTGCGGAACGCTCGCTTTGACTCCCTTCGGTATGGGAAGCTCAATTGGATGGGAATATCCGACTTTCAAATGGACGAATTGCTGGCCTTCGAATTCGGGAGAGACCGTCGTGGCTGTATTCTCAACTGTCGCTCTGTATCCAACACCAACTAATCTTAAAATAGCAGTATGCCCTTCCGATACTCCGAGAATGTGGTTCTGTAGGTATGCTCGAACGGTTCCTGGAATCCGTCAGCAAATATCACAACGCAGAGAATGGCAGCTCCCATACCCCACATTTCTCGCTGCTTCTGTATTTCTCTATCCTCGACGGACACGTATGCTTTCCGTAAAGCGGTGTCATGCTCAAGCTTGACAAAGGGAGGGATGGTCATGGACATTTTGCCTGGGTTCCAATTAGTAACGGCGCATCTACGATTTGGCCTGTGTAGCATACCTAATGGTCCCTCAATCTCAACTACCGAGCGCAGTGACATCGGGCCAGTCTGGCCGCGCTTTCTTGGAGGCGGAGGGAGGACATTGAAGTTGACTTCCGGTGGTATTGACAGAGGTGCTCGTCCGATTTGCGAGGGCCGATTCGTTGACGCGGAGAATGAGCGTGAAGAAGACACAGGGAAAGCTGGGAGCAAAAATGCAGGTATCGTAACAGAAGGAGCAGAGACAATTGCCCTCTCTAGCCCTTTCGAGCGCGCCGTTGACAGCATTGTGTCTAGTTCCTCGACGTTCGAGGCTCAACAAGCTGGAGATGCATTATTTTCCTGGTTCCGGGCCGCTCGAGCTCTGTCCCCACGTGACCGGAATCTAACCTCACCTCATGTATTGGTGAGAAGCTCTCCACCATCCTGAGATGCTTTCATCGCAAAACAACTCTAGGACTCGGTGCAATAACCGTAGGTATCAAAATATGCTCGATTAATCAATTGAGTAATTCTATAATATTGAGTCATGTCGAGTTCACCCCTTTGATTCATTCGTCCTTAGTTCTTCCCTTTGGAATACTGCAGTTTGGAACGGCAAATTGCAAGAAAATATGTATTGAAGATTTGCTCATGTAGTCCCTTTTGACATAGATTTCATTATCACCATTTATCTGATGCAATGAGAGAGTAATTGAAGGCATCTTAGGAACGGAGTTGTTCAGCAAAACATGCTTCCATAAAGGCATATGCTAACCGAGAATCGACACTTACCCCTTTTTGTTCTCTCAAAATTCTTCACGAATGCTGGAAGTCAGTCGCTGAGATAATAGACGTCGAGACTCCAGCTAGCCCTCGTCCCGTCCCAATGTATCTTAGCCTCCTTCAGCTTTAACAGTTTTGTTCTTTCCCTCAACCTTCCTTCCTTCTTTGATCCTCTTCAATCCTTCAGTTGGTATTGATCCGAGCCAAATCTCAAGATATAGACACGTCTCTCGAAGACAAGTAGATTGTGAATCATCAGTATCGAATTTGATACCTCCAACCTCACCTTCGAGAACGCAACCAAGCAGAGAAGTCGCGTTAAACCTCACTCTCAAGCATCGATACGCGTTCTCACCTTCGATTTCAAGGCCATTATCCTTCTGAACCGTGCGTGACCATGAAGATCTTCAGGGTCTCTGTTGTCCTCGCGGCGCTCATCGTCGTCACCCAAGCCTACAATCCTTTCCGTGGAAAATCTCAATCCGTCTCTATCGATCGTGAGTTCTCAGCTTCCCCCTCACCGTCGCTCTCACCTTCAACAATCTCTTTGATATCTAACGCGCGTGCAGGTCGAGCTCAGGCTCCTCTCCTCTCTGGTGATCTCCCTGCCAAGGAACTGCTTGAGTCTTATCGTCCTAAGCCTGAACTCTACACCACTACCATGATTGAACTCAAGCGTTTTGAGGAGCAGCCAATTTGTCACCGAATTGCAGCCTCTCTTCTTATGGACAACTGCCAAGGACTTGGGAATGTCGGTGAGGATGAGTATCAACAGATTAATTCTACGGCACAGGGACACCTTCTAGTTGAGAGCTTCGCTGCTGGTCTCGCCCTCTGCGACATGGCTCGCGCCGAATTTGACATTCCGCCTCAATGCTCTCAGCTCGCTCCTGCCGCGCTTCGACGGACGTACGAAAGCAGCAGAAAGTCACATGTCACTACGGAGTCAACCGGGGCATGTATGGTGGCTCTTGGTCGAGATCATTCTCATTGGAGCACATGGCTCAGCTACCGCGACAAGACTAAGCTCTTCTGCGATGCTATCCGCATCGACGTTCGGAAAGGTAAGCCGGCAATTCTTCCACATTATCACTTTTACTGACGGCTTTAAGACGAAAATATTGCTATGCACCAGCAGATGGTCGAAATCATGCAGGAGTTCATGGGCAATCTTCGCGTTGATATCGAGAGCATGAGACAGCAGATGCAAGGATTGAAAGTCCTAGTCGTATCCGTTGTTCAAGGCACAATGAACTTTGTCGAGGACGTTGGAAGCCTAATCCAGAAGACTCTTGAAACTATCTTAGCTTTCAAGGAGGTTAGTACAACTGTGTTTCGTTTTGTTTGCAATTTCTCATAGAATTTCAGGAGATTGAGACGGTGTTTATGTCTATGGCCAGCAGCTTTATGGATATCGCGGTTAATTCGAAGAATACTGCCATGGCCGTGATGGAGGGCAATTCTAAGGCAATTGCCAGTATGGCTGAGAGGAAGGCCATCCAGGAGGAGATGCTTGCTAGCATGTATGCTAAAATGGAGGAGTGGTATGCCAGACAAGGTGCGAAGGAAGCCCAACGAGACGAGGCCCTTACAACCTTTACTGCTGATATGCGATCACAAATGGAGAGCATCAAGAAGGTGAGTAGTTGAGGCGATAGGCCACCTTTCTTCCTTGGTGATTCGCTAACATGTCATTAGGACTCGAACACTGCACTCTACGCCGTCCAGAACTTTACCGAAGGTGTACAAATCGGCGCGCGCGCAAGCAATGAGGAGCTGGCGAAGTCAAACATCTTGGCATCTCAGGTGCGCGAGGAAATCGAGCGTGCCTCGGGTACTGCAAGAAGCTACAGTCTCGGCGTGAATGGAACCGTTCCAGATTGGGTTATCAGAACCGGTGCTTGTGCATCCTCCTTGATCATCGGCAATTACGGCATGACTCCGTCACTGACGCGCAATTTCATTCTGGCTGGTGCCGGTATGTCCTCCTCACAATGATAAATGCTTGAAGATACCCATGCTGACGTTCATCAGGCTTGGCTGGAAGCGAGGCTTACATTGAGTATCGAAAGGGTTGCATCTTTTTCTGGTGCCTCAGCTCTAGTTCCGACGAGCAAACACCATGTACCTCAGCCACGCCCGCTGAACCCGAGCCTACATCCACTTTGTCCCTCCCAAACTCGATCGAGAACAAGGTAGAGCCAACCCCGATGTCCTCGTTGATATTGTCTAATGCCACTTGACGCTAACGATTCGACATCTTCACGCCGATACGACCGCAACGAAGTTACGAATTCACGATCTCACCAATCAAAAGTTTCTTTTCTGATATCAAATGGCCAATATTGCTACTTATTGACTTTTTTATTTTCTTCGTCATGTTATTAGCAGCCCGGCGTGGTACTTGCTACATGAACCATAACATAATATTAGGGGTGGACGGACTTGCATGGGGATGAATACGGGGGTAGATAATCTGGCTCTGATACCATCATAGTATCGCGGAAGACATATGCTGAGGATCTTCCATAGGCGATGCGAAACTAGCACAGGAATCGGAAATGGCAGATCATTTCAAAATCTTACTGTTTATTGTCACGACGTGACATCTCAACTCCTTGACTTGAGTATCTCAGATACATGAGGACTTTTCATTCAGACGCCAAGGTCTGATTTCTACTTAACTTGTTATCGCCGTCGTGGGGGGAAAAAAAGTGTGTATTGTGTTCGTGAGATAGATGAGAGTCAGTGATTGCTAATAGCAGTTTCTTGAACAAAAGCTTAAAGTGAAGTCGAGGGAAGTCTTCCTCCATCTTACTACTAGGTCTAAGAATTTATGACTCCAAAGAAATTTTGAGAACCCAAATTTCTGAGTTCTTGTTATTGACTATCATGATGTGAGATATGGGGGATGGCTGATGCCACTGATGCCACTCTTGCGTAGTCGTGGGGCCAGTCTCGTCTGCAGACTTTGAAGTCGAGGCAAGTCTACGACCACTCACTTGAGATTCTTAGAATCGAAAGAAATTTTGAGGTGGCACTTTGACGGGAATGTGGAATGTGAACTTCATGCGAGGGTAGGATTGGAGAGTAAGAATACTGGCTCCGACATGCATACCCTCCAAGACTCTCGCCTGCTGACTTCTCTCCGTGGTGGATACCTCCCACCGTAAATCTCTCTCCCTCGTGAATCTCCCTCCCTCGTTCATATATCTTCCTCGTAGATCGCTCTCACTCGAAGATGCCTCTCTCTCGTGTGATATGCGTGAAGCCCGCTGTGGATCCTAGATAGCTGAGAGAAGATATCCTAGGCCCTCGGCAAACATGAACAAGAAGTTTTTATTCATCCCAAGAAAAAGCGACCATGCAAGTATGGATAAGAACATCTTGTTCGTCAAGAAAAAAAAAGGAAACACAAGGAATGGACAAGAAGATCTTATTCAAACAGAAAAAGCAAATAAAGGTATGGATGAGAAGATCTATTCATCCCAAAGAGGCTGGTTTCGCAAATCTTGGTGGTTTTCATATTGGTTTCATCTACTGGCTTGCCTCGTACATTAGCCGTAGAGTCGAAGTCCTCTCTCGTTTCGATAGATTGAATGTGTTGTCTATTTCATGGTTCAGATAACTTCAAGCTGTTTATTTGTTCACTGGATGAGAAGCACAGTACAAAGTCGTCAAGCTTGTCGAAAGGGGAAGCGAGAGCGGCGAGTCTGAGGACCGCAGAAGTTAGCGAGAGGAAGCGAGAGCGGCCAAGGGGAAAGAAAGGGCGATAAGTCGAATTAGAAAGGCACCAGATTCGGTTCAATTGCTTAGGTGAGAAAAGTAGAGGTTCACCGTGCTCGCTACGACTGTAGCTATCCATTGATGCCGTCGTCAAGCACGTGGGCGGCTCTCGCTTTTAGGTTACCTCTTCGCCAGTTGAAAAGAGGAATCATGAGTGTAGCTCTGAAGCTAGCTATGAGACTCAACGCTCCTCCGATCGGAGCTTTTTCCGATTCCCATTTTGTATTTCGCGATTTTATTTCATGTCTTTTCCGCTGAGAATTCGCATTCTTTCGATTGTATCCGGGTCATGTGAGGTGGCGATTTGTTGGGGATTTTCCGGGTTTGGTTCTGGTTTGTGGAATATTTTATGATGACGACGCTGGTATCTTTTGACTCTGAACAGCACGAGCAGCTGATTGTCGCGCTCACAAGTCGATCACGGCCTCTTTCCGAGGCTCTAGAACACAGAAGTACCGTATCATTATGACTTTTCCCTGTACCTTGAAAGCAAGGAAGAATTCAACCATTCCCAGGTACAGTTACCTATCTAGGAGAACGTTTTCACATGCGGAAAATATCGGGAATTTGATAGCTCCCGTCATGGGTATCGAGATAGGCTTGCAACGGCCCAGAAACTCGATGTCTCAGCAGCTATGATACACTACAGCGTAGAATTTGTGGTACCTTTGGCGGCATTTTCTTTTTTTCACGTTTTTCCAAGGCAGGTCGCCGCACGCCGTGCTCTGCGCCACAGGCTGCGGTCCGAATGGAGTGGATTGCACATGCGAAAAACAGTGGCGTCGACAGAAGATACCTTAATTCAGCCCACAGCAGCCAAAGAACCCGCTGGATAAGGTTGTGTACTACGTATGGGGGTTTGTGCCCTTATCACGAAGAGTTTTTGGGGGCCCACATAGGTACCTATGGCACCCTTGAGCTCGTTTCAATTCCTGTAACTAGTAGTACTACCGTAGCAGTCAGATATGGTTGCGGGCCTGACTGTGGGCTCTGCGCACGAAGCGTTGAAGCAGTTCGAGACCGCAGGGCCAATGGCGTCGGCGAGCGCGAGATGGCAGCTGGTGACAAAGGGGTAAGGCTAATTCTCGGGTTGGTGAAGAGAGCAGAGGCCGATGCGGACGACTTCGCAAGTTCTCCTCCGACTCGTGAAACCGAGGGCGGCTGGCAAGAGTAAGGGGAGCAGGTCATCTGAAGTTTTCCAGAAGGCGGACTAGATATTCTGAGGCCCTGGGTACCGAGTATGTCTCCGAAGACAACGGCCGTAGAACAATGCAGCGCGTTGCACATGATAGTTCGCGATGGGTGCTGGGTTCCGCGTGCACAGGTGGACCTCGATGATTGACGCATGGAACAGGCATCAACATGCCACTCTGATCTGAGCTTGATCTGCCATGGCCGTGGGTGCGTACTCAAGTGGCCTCACATACGCACTATCATGCCGTAATCAGATGTGAAGAAGTAAGCCACTGAGCTGAAGCCTAGACATGTAGCCGGCTGATGATGAGGGCTCAGCCGCGTATTTGAGCAGTGGCTTGTGCTGTTTATTGAATGTTACTCCAGAATCTTACAAAATAGTTTCTTATCTTTCGACCTCAGGTCACACGCCCGTTCTTGTCCTACACCGATAGTTCTCTCATATCTCATATCAGAGTCCCATCAATCTGGAAATAAATTTGTGGTGACATAGGTTACATAGGTTACATTGGTACATATTATTATCTCGTCCTATTAATACCCGAATCCAAGGGAAGGGGCCAGTCCTCGGTTGAGGCAACTCTGGCGACCTGAGCTTTGTCTGCGACCCCCACTAGAACTACGCCCGCTACGTCTTCTGGCGCGCATACCGAATCGGAGTCTGACGTGCTTGAATCAAGTGGGTAACTGCCACTTTTGGCTTTCCGCTCGACGGCGATTGATTGACTGCTGCTGAGGACAGGCAGCCTCTGATCGGTGCAGGAGTCAGTGAAGGAAAGAAAATCTTGGCTGAGCGGAGCATGGATCTCTACCTTGTCCTTCTAAATCGCAATTGTCCATCGGCACCTCCCTTTGGACTGCTGTAGTTCTCACTGCCAATATTTCTTCTTCTGTCAACATACGAGTAACCACACGAAACTCGTGCCAGCCTTCAGACCTCTCTCATCATCTTCCCAATTTTTCGAAGGCCGAGAAAAGTACCAAGACAAAGATTCTTCGACGGTACAATCCATGAAGTTACCATACGATATGCCCAGTTTCAACCCATTTGCAAGCGTCACTGGCAAAACCAGTGCCACTCTGTTCCAGATTCGGTATGTTTAATGGCCTGTTTGTGAAGGAGTCACAGCTAACGATGCCACAGCCTTGAAAATGACATTCTCGTTCTGCGTGGCGCCAATAGCGAGGCGTCAAGTCAAATTTTGAAGGGTTCAGTGGTGCTATGCATACCTGCTCCCTTGAAAATTGAGGATGTACATCTGCGAATGACTGGACAGTGCAAGGTCGGGTATGTTGCTCATATCCGGTGGTACTTGGGCTCGACTGATGTGAGAAACCGCAGATGGAACGATCAGCGGATTACACCGACCGGAATCTCGAACAACAGAGTCGACAAGGTCCAGGAAATATTCAGTCACAGATGGGCACCGTTTGTGGGCGGTGGTGGACCAGGCTCTTCTTCAAAAGGCACAATTCTGCACCCGGGCAACTATGAGTGGCCGTTCGAGCTGGTCATTCCGGGGACGATGTCGGAGAGCATAGAAGGGCTGCCGGACAGTCATATTATCTACAAGTTGAAGGCTACAGTGGCTCGAGGCAAGCTGGCATATGACTTGCACGCCTGGAAGCCGGTTCGAATTGTCCGAACATTGGACCCATCTGCTTTGGAGTTGGCACATGCTATGACTGTCGAGAACGTATGGCCGAACAAGATTGAGTACCAGTTGGTTATTCCGCAGAAGGCCATTATCTTCGGAACCGCGATTGAAGTCCAGATGAGATTTACATCGCTCTTGAAAGGCTTGAAAATCGGCCAGATCAAATGCAGCCTTATTGAGTCGCAAGAATACACAATAACTGGAAGCACCCCGCATTCGGAGAGATATTTCAAAACTCAGAGGGACATCGGTTCTTGGAGTTTTGAGTTAAAAGAAGAGGAGCATTACCATGATATGCTGGATGACAGTGGCCAGGATGGATATACTCTGACCGAGAAGATGCCGCTTCCAAAGTCACTGAATATGTGCTTGCAGGATGTGGAAACGAATGGAATCAAGATTCGACACAAGGTGAAGTTTAACATTGCCCTGCATAATCCAGATGGGCATGTGTCAGAGGTACGCTCAATTTCCCCATAAGAGATTACAAAACTAACAAATGCAGCTTCGTGCAACGCTTCCAGTCACTATTTTCATCTCACCCAATATGCCTTTGACCGCCGATGGACGTCTTGTTGACCAGACTCCCTTGAGTACGCAAACGACCGACATGACACAACACGCTCCACCGCTCTACGGGGAGCACATCCTGGATCAACTATACGCCGATGTAGACCAAAGTGGAATAATGACGCCCGCTCCTCAGTCGGGTATGAACACTCCATTCTATAGCCAGTCACGAAGCGGTTCACATGAAAATTTGGCATCTCTCGACGGGGTGGCTCATCCAGCTGGAGCAGTGTCACCTGCAGTTCTATCCTCCAGACTTCAGAACTTGAATCTGAACACCCCATCTCGGAACAACAGCTTCAGACGCCTGAATCGCGCTTCAGGCTCTGGAGGAAACACTCCGCATCCTCATCCTGCCAATGGTGCCGAGGCACCTGCATATTTCGACAATCACTCCAATTCAGTTCCCAACAGTAATCCCATGAGCCGACGAACAAGCGAAGAAGGAGAGCATGGTCCCTCCGGTATGACGAGCGGTCAGCACAGTCCGGAGCACATCGATTACTCAGATCTCGGGGATCTGACCAAAGTCCCTTCATACCGCACGGCGATCAGGACTCCGGCTAGAGGCTTGAGTTACACCGATGCCGTGCCCGATTATCAAACGGCGGTTTCGGCTCCGCCGAGCCCGACTAGGGCTTACAGCACCACCACCACCGCAACTACACCTGGATCTGAGACAAACGGAAATGGAAGAAATAGTCCGAGTGGACCGAGGTTAAGTGGCGCGAACAGTAGTATGGGAATTATGGGCTTTACGCCTGTGCATCCTCCGCCACCTACGCATTTGGGAGAGGGAGATGAGAGAAGGAGACTACATGTTTTGCAGAATAGAGGCCGGGCTCATTGAGAACCGGACTTGCCGAGACGGCCGCTTTCACTTTATTATAAGTGCTTCAAATGAGATGAGAAAGATGAGAACAGAAGAAACGAGACAGGATATTTGCATTTGAACGGCGCATGGGAAACATACCTATAGAGTTGGGATCTTAGCATTTTATGGCGTTGGATCATGTATTGAATTTGATGGATGCGGGCAAGCCTTTTCTTTCCTGGAAAGCGTTTGTGAGCGGGAGTTGGGAAGGATGGATATACTGTACGGGAGGATCTTTGATCTCGGCACTTTAAATAAACATACCACGTTTGAATTGATCAAATACTAATATCACTTCGTATACTGTACAAGCAATAATTTCCTTTCGCCAAGATAGCACGCCCCAAATAAGACATGAGAAGTGAACATGAGGCAAGGTCATCCCAGATACAGCTAAACGACTACTTCCCTGTGGCAGCAAGCTTCGATCAGACAGCATGTGAAAATCGAAACGAAACATGTGAAAGGTCAGAGACCAATATTGCCACCCTCAACTTAAACTAGCAACCCTTTCCCGCTCCGTCCGCCGCAAGTATTCAATCTCGCTCTTGTCTTCTGATATGTCGGCTGGGAGATGGAGGGAAGATGGAGGAGCTAAGGTCCCTGCTCTCTTAATCTTCGCTTGGCCGTCTTGTTTACCAACGCCGAATAAGTTTATTTTCAGTTTGATAGTTGAGATACTTGATCGCAATTTGTGCTTCTAGTCTTTCGGTCGATGGATTTGGCCGCTTGGGGGACGGTGGTGGGATAGGTGGCGCTAAGTGCGAGTTACTAGGCGAGCAGTTGGAAGTTGTGGGAGATGGGGGATGGTGTTGTGTAGCCGTATTCATGGATATGTGTTGATGATGAGAGGGTAAGAGGACTGATGGGACTAGTTGGACTTGGTGGTATCACAGCGTGGAGGTCTGTGGTAGACGGAGGCTGAGAACAGGGGTCGAAGAGGGAGAGGGTGTATCGGGTTGGTGGACATATGGGGGTTGTTACAGAGGTTTTGCGGCTTCTTCGTCTGGCAATGAGTGTAGCCATCTTCATTCGCCAGTGCTTGCTCCCATCATCCAATATCGTGTCTCAATACTGATATCCAATCTAGATCCAGAAGGTATGAGAAACCATGAGAGGATGCCGAGAAGGGAGCAAGCAGCACTCGCCAATTATGCTGCTCCCAAACCAGATTTTTTATAAAAGCACTTGCTATTGAGACCAGACTTTGGTGCAGTTAGGACTCTTTCACGGAGTGAGATGGGACCGTCTCCGACGATCCGAAGGCATGTATGACGTTTGTTTGTGGCAATGATCTGCAGGGTCTTTGTCTAGAGTTCAAGTTCTAGATGAACAATACTCTTTATGTCGGATGTTGGCCAGTCCAGTACGAAGAACATATATCAACCAAGTTGATATGCTCAGCTCAAGCTCACGTTATTGGGACCAACTTTGACAGCAGAGTTTGGAATCTTTGAGTGGTTGTGACAACACGGAAAGGCAGGATACCGTTCGGATAGGCCAATGATCTGTCATTCTTTGGTTGGGGATGAGGTTCTAGAAGGACAATCCTCTTTATCTCGGAATCTGACCTATGAGAACCCATTTCGCCGAGATTTCTAACAAAGAAAGAGAGATCTTGAAGTCCTCTTGGAGACTAGGCTTCAGAAGCACGTGGTAGAGCTGTTGTGTCGATCCATTCCAACCACACACGCACCCGAGCATCTCACCTGCCTGAGCATTTCACTCACTCAATCTCTTCGATCCTTGGTCTCCTTCCCTCAAACCCGTCATCTAGTCGCGGATGAATCGCAAGTCCTGCCAGCTGCTGAATACCTGCTTGCTCTCCTGTGACGGGAATCAGGGAGTTCATTTGCCAGGCTCGTAACCCCTCAACTACATCTCTCGCATGCTGCCTCACTAAGCCATCTCCATCCGAGCTCTCCACATACTCGAGCACTCGCATCACATCTTCTAAACTCTGACCCACAAAACCAAAGCTTGGTTTTCTTCCTGATCCTCTGGCTTCGTCCAAAGCTCGGACGAAGCTCATGATAAGCAGAATCGCTGCTCTCCTTAGAATTCCTTTCTCAGGCTCCGGTTCCAATGTCAAGATGTGAATGCTTAGGTCAACAGCAGTTGAGATGATTTGGGATCCTACGGCTTCCAGATTTGCTTCTATTGCTGAGCCAAGGATCGAAACAGCAGAAGCACGGATCCGCACATCTTCGCTCCCGCGTTTACTTTCCCATCCAGTCACAATCTGTGAAATAACCTCATGATCTCTCTCACTATCCATCTCAAGCACTTCATCCAGCTGAGGCACCGGGCCGTCCCACGCCTCCTCGGCCTCGAAGTTCTTCTTGCGCTTCAGTCTATTCGCTTTCTCTTGCCGAATCTCTGTTTTGGGGCGGTATCCGCGCCGGCCAGCAATAAAGAGCAAGCCCTGTGTGACTGAGCGGGCAGTCTCACCCGTGAAGAGCGAGGCGTTGGATTGTATGACTTGTAGTAATGCTTCGCCAAGACGCAAGCGCTGGTCAAGCTCAGACTCTTCGTCTGGATCAACATACCGCTCGATAAGATCTCTCGTCACCGCCTTTGGGTGTTTTTGAGAGAGTTGGATTAGAGATTGGATGGCGCGGAGGTAGATGTATTCTTCACTGTCTTGCAGCAGGGAGGAGTAGAGCACGAGTAAGGCCGGGATATCGAGAATGGGACTGTTGGATTGGATGAGATTGGAGAGGAGGGAGAGACCTTGTGCGCGGACCGGAGGTGGTGAGTCGGTGGCCGTAAGGTAGGAAAGAGCTAGATTGTAGGATTTGCGGTTTTCGAGCTGTGATGCTGTTGGCGTACTCATGGTGGGCGTATCCGGTTCGTCGAAGGTGCTTCGATGCTTTAGTAGTAGTGATAGATTCTGAGCGGTTGACGAGACCTCGAGGTCTGGCCTTCTGCTAATGGAACTTAGCGAAGACTCGACCGAAGATAATTGAGCATCGTTTTCCGGTCGTTTCCGAAAGCTTGGGGCCGTGACGACAATATTCAAGATACTGAGTGCCACAGCGACTGTGTCTTCGTTGCCGTGTTTGTCTGCAGTGAAATCCGATAATACCTGGGCGACTAGGTCCAGAGCTTGACTGGCATTGCTGACAAGTTTGCTTGGGAATGCAATTATCATATTTTGCATGACTTTGGCATCAATAAGTTTATTCTTGAAATCGTCGACGACATCTTCGGAGTCAAGCCGAGTGATTATAGTCGGATTTTGCTCTTGTGCACTGTTTGCAAGCCATTTGGTACACAGATCCATGAACAAAGCCGAAATTTCAGTATCGAGGTCAGGGGTGTTCTGGAGCAGAGAGATGAACGAGTCCACGCGAGTATCGATGATTTCAAGATTCAAATCGTTGCCAACTTTGCTCTCCACCTTCTCAATTTGAATACCGCCATCTCCGTCTGCACTATAGGTCCAGCACGTTTTCCCTGCTTCTGATCTACCTTTCCACGTGAGGTTGTGCAGAATAGTATACAGGAGATTGGATGGTGAAGGACCAGTTGGCCCAGTGGACTCCTTGGTAGGCGTTGACAGTTGTAGAAGTGCCTTGAGAAGCTTCCCAGCTGGCTCACGGTAGCATTTGGTCGTATAGTCCTTGCCAGTGTCAGGCCAGTATGAGAAAGACCAAAGGGAAAGGAGGATTGGTCTGAGGAGTCGTTTCGTCAAAGACGGATGAGGATGCGATGTTAGTAAAGTTGATAGTCTCCGGATACCCTTAGCGACTTCAGAAGCCGGTGTCAAGACGTTCGGTATCCCGAGAGTCTCTATAATGCCTTCCGATACAGGCTGTAGCTGTTTAGAAGCGAAAGATGGGTCGATGGCTCCCAGAATAGGGTTTACAAATGCCATCCAACCAGGTGCTCCAGGTGCTCCGAACTGTTTTCGACCAAGAATTCCAAAACCAATGATAAATGCCGCCGCTTTATCCATCTGAGGTTCACCTTCGCCGTCAAGAAGGGAAAGCAACTGAGGCCCAATGCCAGAGAACCACTCGTCCGGTTGCATGCCGCTGGGTGGCAAGGAGAGCAGCCGAGATGCTTCATGAAGGGCTTCCTGTGATATATTGGACCCTCGGCCTGCACTCGGAGTCTCATTGCTATTCCGAGTACTTGGATGGACGGAAAGAATGAATTCGATTGTATGCTGGACTCCTCGAGGCCGTAAAGGTAGCCGTGCTAGGACAGAGATGAGAGGTGCGCGAAGCCATGGATGTACCCGGCCTGTTTGCACTAGAAGATTAAGGACTGGAATAAGAGCCAATGTATTCGTGCTACAGAGATTTAACATATGCTTTTCATGATACGATATCAAGACCAACCTTTCCAGAAGTGCATCAAATTTTGGCATATTCATATTCCTTGTCTCCTCGGGCAGCTCGGGGTCAAAAGCTTGTTTTCCACTCTGAAGGATACTGTCCATCAAAGGCGGACGAGCCTTCCATTGATCGCTGGCTTCCATATTTGGGTAGAAAGGTCGCCACAACCTATGCTTGCACCACTTTTAATCGGATGGAGAGCTTTCAGAGCCAGAACTAAGTGTACACAGAAAAGCAATAGGTCATATGCGTGGTAAGGCTCTAGCGCAAGAGGCGAAGCTTCTGATGATAGCTGCGATGGCCTTTTAGACCATGGTCAAATTTTATGTCTCCCTTCAGCTAGAAGGATCATGAAGCTCTACTCGTAACCAACTAAGTCTTAAAAAGTGACCCATCAAGGACATTGGCGAAGCACAGAATAAATTTCCTTTGTCCGATTTCAAAATCTGGAATCGAGGAGAGTTGTAAGCAAAAGTTGCTGACCGGTCACGTTTTCTCGCAACAAGAGACGGTCACCTGATTGCTCGTTGACAGGGGTATGACGCGACAAAGAAATTCGCGTTGAACTCTCCTCCTCCATCCATACCAACTACCACCTCTCGAGGTCAATTGCAGTGCTTGACAACTCTCTGGATACCCTTCGATGCTTACGTCTCTACCTCGAATTGTTACTCCACCAACCGCAACTCGAGACCTCATTGCAGAACCAAACACGTACGATCCCCTCGGATGCTACCAGATTTCTTTCTACACGCGACTTCGAAGCTTCTCTCGCTCCATAGAGCACCTGCAAACCAAGCACTCCTCCGTCCCGACAGTCCTCTGATCTCTATTTTCCGAAAGGAATTATTGGAGTCAGAACTTAACCCTAAGTATTTGTTGGTTCTAGCTTTGCGGTCCTAGTTGTTCTTCCAGATTACTACATCCTCGTCTGCCTAGTGATGATCACAACGCTGAAAGGCTGAGTGCTCAGATCGAAGCTGGGGATTGAAAGGCTGGAGGGATAGTCCAGATGTCGCGAGACAGCAAAACAGATTTCTCCTATGAGCCGTTCCGGTCAGAGCCTCAAATGAGGACGCTCGTCAGGGTCTTCGGCTGGACGTTATACTCTGATCCTTATGGGATGTCTTGTTGATGCATAACAGGTGGTTGGAAAGGAGATTCAATGAGGGAGAGATACAGGCTCTTCTTCGAGAAGAAGTCTCTGGGATCTTCATTCAAGCTGTTCGAGTCGATCAATCCGGGTTCTCTACGCACTCCTAAGACAAGGTGGTTGGGACCATTTTGGACTTCAGGGACTGAGCTCAATATTCTTTCCAGGAATGTCTACAAACAGACTGTCTCTTGCGCGTGTTTCCACTTCCTCACGGTTGTGATTCGGCATTGATCTCACTCGTCGGAACCACTTGCATATTGCATTTGTAGCGAGATTTCAATAGCCTTCAAACAGAAACACTATCGCGTTAAATGGTCCTTCGAAACGCTCAAGCGTTGCGAAGAAGCGTCCTTTTGCCAAGCTCCGGAAGTCTCTGTGCCCAATCTGGCACCCCTTTCACTGCGTTCACGGAGATGGGTTCTTGCGATTCGTTTCAGTGGAGACGTCCCGTATCTCTCTTTATCAGGGAGCAGCTCTTCGGAGCAGCACGAACGACGTTGCCTCCACCCTTTTCGGCCACCAAGAAACTCGAGTCTAATGCTCGCAGTCTGTTCACAAGACCGTTGCCACGGCAGCAGCCACAGGCTTTGTCACGACTGCGTGATCCCGATCAGCTGCATCAACATTCTCCCCTAGGCTAGGTCCTAGGGTGATGGATGACGCCAACACAAAGTCAAATGTCCTCGAGATATTTGTACACCCCTTCCTCGCCGTAAAGTGCGAGATGATCTGCGGTTTTTGTTGATGTCTTTTGTCCGCGTGCAGCCCTGTTCCCCTTTTGGGCGTACAGAGGAAACATAAAACCTATCTCAGATGGTACTGCTATTCAAACAGAGAGAAGCTTCGTTAGTTGTGTCGAGGAATCTGCTCGTCCTTGGCTTGGTCGCTTTGTGTCCGGTCCTCTGCTGAGCTTCGAGGTAAGTTGCGGTGAGGAGTCGCAATTATCTAAGTGGGATACGGTTGCGAGGGTTGAGAGATATTGTCCGGTGCAGAAGACAGGACGTGGTTCGAGACTTTCCTGGTAGGCTGATACTGCAGACGCAAGCTTGATCGTGGACATCTGGAGGGGCGGAAGTTGCTCGGTGTCCAGAACGGGACCCATCAAGAGTTGGAGTCAAAGCTTAGTGCTTGTCTGTTCTGGGTAGCGCTGGGTAGTTTGCTTAACCTTTGGGTCGACATGGTCAGTGTCGGTGTTGCTGTGTTGAGCAGTGGATAGTTTCTGGTACGGATTTTGGCCTCTCGGAGCTTCTTCATAGGGACAGACCTGGTGGTGGGCAGTTCTGGGCTGCCTCTTGCCCTGGCCTTCAGGCTTGAGGTGGCCCCTCCAATTTTTGGGGATAAGTCTACCTGGACGTGATTACAGTTTATGAGTGGGTGCTAACATGGTCGTAGGTTCCTACGACATAACGGTAGCGGGCGGAGTGGAAAGAGATGAGGGGATGACACATTTCGCAGGACAGTTTATCGACGAGGAGGCTGCAACGGATGGCGCCGAGGGGCCGCAAGGAGCAGTCGGTGAGAAAGCGGCTGGAGGATCATGGTAGGCGACCGTTTAAGACTGAGAGTTTTCAATTCTTCTTCAGCCACGAGTAGCGCAGATATGGCAGATTGCGGAATGGACTTGTTGAGGTTGGGGTCATGGAGATTTGCTTGTGGCTCATGCCATGCTCTATCGTTCAGACCCGTCTTCTTGAGTTGGACGCTTCAATGCTCATGTTTGATGCTTATAATCATCAGTTCTATGAAATGTCTCGGCGTGCATCATCCCGTCTCGGTTCTCAGAATCTGCTCATTTTGCTTGATGTAGATTCCGCCTCCCGCAACTCGCCGACGTCGTGGCAAGGCAAAAACCGGATGCACGAGTAACAAGAAGAAGTTGAATTGTATTGTGAAGACTCGACGCACATCAGATGCATTATAGATTCCATTATTGGGTCACACATTGAGAAGTCGTCAATTTCCCTATGTCGAAGGTTGCTTTCGATGCGTTAAGGTTGGGGGCTCGGCTAGCGAAAGCGGTTTCGCCAAAACGTCTCACTTCATCTAAAGATTACTGGATACATATATTTGAACTAACGCGACTGAATCTTAGAGAAATGCTCTATGTTTCCTTAGAGTAAACTTCAATACTTAATTCAGGCTGCTTGGAGAATCGGCATCTTCTAGTATCTGTCTTAGCTGGCACCGCTGGCACCGCTGACACTGCCAGGTAGTGTAGTAAAGTCAACTTCACTCAACCTCAGCAGACAAACAATATGTCCTCGAGAACATAATGCTGATTATATATGCCCTTGCATGTCCTACTTAGGTTTCTAGGAGAAAATCTGAAACCCCGTTTTCATCTTAAATAGCTTAGCTAGCTTAAATAGTTTGGATGAGCAAAAGTTGCATTTAAGCAGGCGCTGCCAACACCGAACTTAGCACAGCTAGCACTACCATTCTGCAGTTTCATTTCTTTTTAATTAATCATGCGATGCAAATTCGTAGGGTTTGAGCCCTACAGAGTCGCTTGACAGGGTGCGCCACGCTTTTCTCTCTGACTGCGCGTCAGTACTTCCCTCCCCCTCAGCGCAACAATATCGGTTGTCTCCCATCCACGTTGCCTGCCATAGGCCGGCCAGCCATCTCTTGAATCAATTCACGCTATCATTGGCGTCTCCCACACAACCCTCCTCTGCGAACAATCTACATTCATAACTTAATCGATTGAACTTTTCGCGACATCCTCTAGAAGACAACCCCTTCCTCCCATCACGCTGACATGTCTCAACTCCGAGAACAGAACTCAGAACAAAGTCTACGAAATCTGCGGCGCTACGGCTACGAAGAATACATTGCGGGTTACGATTAACTGATAACTATTCTCGTTCCATATTCGTTCCATCCAAAAATCAAGTCAGTACATGTTGGAGGAGAGGTGAACGCTGCGTCTGCTGCGGACGTAATTATAGCTAAGCAGTGACTCAGATTATCAATATCAAGAACAAGAACAAGGATGAATTAGGACAATTGATATATTCCATTGCGCCAGGGTTTCTCAGAGATGCGAAAATCGACTACAAGAATTTGACAAATGCGACGATTGTCCTTCCGAGAGTCATTGACAACATATCTTCTACCCCAACACCGTCACCGGCAAAACCTACGCCAGAATCCTTATCAGTGCGATATTAATGCCACAAATGGAACACTGCCCTCGTTCAATTATAATAAGGATATCGAGAGAGATGAAGCACCTGTCACCTGCGCCTTCTGCTTCAATCCAATCTTTCTCGATGATTACTCTGACACCTGTACCATCTGCCAGAACACCCCTAGCAACTAACAAGAAATCCAACACTCACGCACAACACCTCAACGTTTGAACAAAGAAACACAGGACTTCAGTAAGAAACGATAAATCATAGGCATCTCAAGTCAGACTACATTCTCCCATTAACAACCACCTCTGTCCTGCCACTCCTATGCCAGACCGCCAGTAAAGCCCCACAGTGTCCGCATTTATGCTCACAGTCCTTAAACCAGGAGGCGAGATAGGGGATGCAACCTAGACAGAGGCAGATACAGCAGAGCGCTGCTGTGGCACTATAACATGTCGTAAGCATCATTCTCATACCAATCAATCATTGTCCCTTGTACAACATCAAATCTGAGATGAAGCAAAGAGGGCAAAGAAATGAAAGTATTTAAACTTACTGCGCCGTCCCACCAGCAATGAACTCCGTCCTCGTCATCTCTCTCACTCCACACACAGGACAATCGACAGGTGCTGGGCCTTGGCCCAGCGAGGCGAGCGGTGTGGCAGTCTGGTAGTTGTTTCTTGTCGCTACCTGGGATTGGGAGTCTCCTTGTTGTGGTTGGGCATATGTCTGTTGCTGAGGAGCAGCGCCTTGTTGGGTATATTGCTGAGTGTAGGAATCTTTTTCATTGCTGTAGGATGGAGAAGACTCGACCGGTGTCTGTTGGAGCTGCATTTCGTTTTGTGGACCAGTTCCTGGGTGGAAAGGAGCTGGCGATTGAGCGTTGGCGAAGCCTGTCTGCTGTTGGGTTGGATATGACATTTCCTTTGCAACTAATTTTCGTACTTATTTTCGTCTTGGTAATAATGTGAGAGTCCAAGTATGAATGTGTATCAAATTGCTGGAAAGAACGCGTATTTGAGAGTGATCCACTGGAGAAGAGAAAAAACACGAGTGAAGACTAGGAGACACTTGTCTATGTACCAAGGAACTATCATCCAAGGGAGCCTACCCAATGCCAACATTAACTATAAAGAACCACAGACCGTCACCCACATCCTTCTCCCAAGCCACGGCACTTACGTGAGCCCTACCCTTAGATCTCCCCACAGTAGGGTTCGCTAGAATAAAGTCCTCGAGCGGAGAAGCCCTTCCCTCTAGCCTAACCAAGGGGTTTTGCTAATCCACTGCATTGGAGCGGCACGAGAGTACGAAGCACAACTAGCTGCTCCAGCTCGAGTTGAAGGCTATGAATAAACTCACCTCTGTTGGAGGGCGCTACGAGAATTAGTCAGCGAGAGTCCTGCCGTAGCTAGATCAATAAAACATCATCCCTCCTCTACACGAGCCTGACCCACCTCTTGCCGTAGCTAGATCAATGAAACATCATCCCTCCTCTACACGAACTTGTCCCACGTCTTTGCCTCCACAAGAAGGAGCATCGTTATCCTGCGATCACATGCCTTACAGCAACCACACCACCAGCTGGCCAATTCTGCATCAGTTATGACGCCACTTCGTGGACACTGCCGTGCCAAGTCAGCCTTAACAACAGCCACAAACAGAAGAGTACTAGTTCAAACGCGGCTTCGGCTTATGCAATTCCCTATTCAAATTAAAAGGCAGATAGCAAATCGCTGGATTGGGGCGCGAATAGCCTGGCCTGGGGCTGAGCCATCGCCATTTCAAATAACACCACTTCTCAAAATCGCAGAGGTAAATGAAGAAAATCAAGCGCCTCATCACTTGACAACAAAAGACCAAGCTGTTATGCGGCCGTGTGTTACGGTCTAGGATCGCCTTCCAAGGCCTTGGGTCCCATCGTTTGAAGGTACACTTATCCTAAGACTGTATTTAGTTTAAGGCGGAGAGCGGAAGCTACTCTTGACTTGGGATTTGACGTATGAGATCGTCTGTGCCGAGACTATCTCACGAGGAGGTCGGGTGACTTGAACCTGAAAGACTGAACTAGTTCAAGCTTGAGGGCCGAGGGAGGATTCCGTAGTGAGAAAAGAGCTCCTCATAGACTTGAGACACTTAAATTTGAGATATCCAGGTATACAGCTAATAATGGAAAGCAGAGTAATGCGATCAAATGGTATTGACGCCTATCTGCCTGCCGTCCAGCCGAACAATATGGTACATTTCAAATAGCACCCATTGCCTTGCCTATGCATTCGTGAATGATGCAGCCAACAAATTCTGATTCCTCCCCAGAAGAGATATGAACTACTTGATTCCCTATCCATGGAATCACATGTCGTTTCTTTCTTGCTGCGAATGATTCCTGTCACCATCGTAACTGCCATTAATCCCTGGGGGGTTTCAGTAAGCAGCACTCTGCCTGTAGAAATCTGCAGGTCCGCCTGGTGGCGCACTCGGCGCACCCATTTGATGTCCTTCCGCCGATCCTGGTCTCTGGTATGGCTTATACTGAGGTTGCGGTCCAGAGCCTCCTTGGCTAGGTAGAGTCTGTCTTGCATCGTGCTGAGCTATCACAGGATATCCGGCGTTCATAGCTCCTGGTGGAGCGGGAGGGGCGTTCGATGGTGGTGCAGGAGCATCATAACTAGGCTGCTGGGGAGGGTATTGTGACTGCTGTGGGGGTACATAAGCGGTGTACTGCTGTTGGGCGGGAGGAGGCTGGGAGTTCCCAGCAGGGCCAGCTGAATAAGGGTCTTCTTGTGAGTAGAGAGAAGCGCTGTATGCTGAATTAGGGTGTTGGTTTACAGGCGAGTCGTAGACTGAGGTAGCAAGTTCCTGTGGATTAGAATATGTGCTCTGAGGGCGATGCCCAGTTTGTGGTTGTTGTACGGGGTATTGATTTGGTGGCGGAGAGCTGGTTTGGAGAGGCGCGGGTTTTTGGTTTGAAGGAATTCGAGGGGTGGAATCTCTAGGTGGGTATTGTTGCTGCCCTTGTGGAGGTCCTTGAGGAGGCCCTTGGGGTTCGGAAGGAGGTTGTTGCTGCTGTTGGGCAACGACATAGAACGGAGCCGGCCCATTTCGGTGAGGTGGATAGCCTTGTGGAGAAGAAGGTTGTTGCGGATATTGAGGCTCTGGAGAAAAGAATCAGCGACGGAATTCGTGGACGCAATGACTCAATTACCTTGCTGAGGGGCAGGAGTGTAGTATCGTCCAGGGTCTTGCTGAGGTGGAGCTGCTTGTGGAGGATAACCACCACCATAGCCACCTTGATTGTGGCGACCATATTGGTATGCAGGCTGAGCTTGTGTCATCGATGCATCCAAAAGATTCTCATAATCTCGGCAAGATTTAATGAATCTCTCGTTGAGCTGAGTAAAATCATCTGAACGGGTTAGTAGGTCATAGCAGACGCTAGATAATTTAAACGTACCCTTTCTCTGCGAATACTTTCCGATGAGCTCAATTAGCTTTGGTCGAATAGCAAGGGTAGAGTGATATAATTTCTGACGTCCTTGTTAGCACTCTGATTCCCATGGTACTTTGATAGACTTGTAGGTACGGTAATCTCCTCATTGTCTCGAACGTTCAGGTCAGACGTCGACGTGCTCAGTAAAGTAAGGAGCTTCTCCACGTTCTTGATCTCAGCAAAGACTTCCGCCTCCATCTGTGCTTCCCGTTGCAATTCTTCAGGTGTAGGATCCGCCAACTTTTCGACGTAGTTCAAAGGGAAAATGCCGGTTTGGCCTCTGAGTAAGCCTTTCCACCAATCCTTGTAGACAGACTCCAATACTGCAATAATATCGCCCTTTCGGAATGTCAACTCGTCTGGATCGGTAGCGTGGAAGTCGAACAGAGCTCTAACGCGGGAGACCGTTGCGGCTGTAGTTCCGGTAGGCACTGGGACCTGAGGCTGAGCGGCCGCCTGAGCTTGTGGAACACCAGATGATGAGGCGGCTGGTTGAGCAGGCTTGGGGGCTTGTGCTGTCTTGTCTTGAATGGATAACTTCAGGGCCATCTGCAGCTCCTCTTCTTCCTTCTGTCGGTCTAAATCTGTGAGGCGGCTCTTCGATGGCGCGGAGGGAGGGTGTAGGTTGGGGTTCTGGCTCTTCAGCTTCCAGTACTGATCCTTCATGATCCCCAGATCTGGGTCCTTGAACATGTCTGCCCATTCTGACATCCGCTCCAATATCTTTGCCTTGACTTGCTGATGTGTGTTTCGGTCGTTAGCTAATCGTAGCAGCGCATCCGTGAATGCTCTCGATGCCAACTCGCGATGCATCTTAGGCCCACAGTTCTGACTGAGTGCGTTGGCAAGCTGGAGGTCACATTAGCAAAGGAGGGAGTTTACATTTCCTGTCACAGCCTCGCACCTCTAATGTGTATAGTTGTACGTTGGCATTTCGATGTGCCAGTCTCTTGATCATGCTCGCCACGGCATCCTTGGCGCCGCTGTCTTCCGTCGTGACCTTGTCGCAGACATCCATAATATACTCCCAGTTTTCGGAGGTGAGATTCTCATCAGTCGCCTTGGCTGCAGGAGAAGCTGTCAGTGGTCATTCAATAGGTAGGCAGCCGTTGGCAGGTCTCCCTGAGCTTCCCATGCTGAGGGTTTGCTTGACTTACCGACGACATCGTCGAAGGCGTTCTGTTGAGCGCGAAACATTTTAGAATGCTGCGCTGATATCAGTTATTCGAGTGGATGAGCTTTTTTCGATTGTTCGATTCGTGGTGATGTTCAACCAGCGTTCGCTCAGACAGGTGGATGCTCGAACGAAGCTCCCCGCTAAATTATGCCTAGATTTAAGCATTCACCGAACGTCACTTGCGCGGCTTCTCGCCGCTAAGGATTTATCACTGCCACAAACCAGGGCTCTGAATCAGGCTCCCATTATATAAGACAGTCGTCGTGGACGATGAGAAATTAGGTGAAACTCTCGTAAGATAATAATTCTTGTCAAGAGGCCAGAGACGTTGAATACCATAGAAGCCTCTCAAAAATCCTAATCGGGAATTAAAAGCTCTACAGCATCAGCATGTGACATCTTATCGATGTTTGATTATGACTCGCAGCTTCGGACATTGTGAGGTTCCATTTGGGAGGTGGAAGCTCCAAGTTAATTCAAGAGGCATGGATAGGTCAATGATGGCCTGGCTACGTTTGAAGTTCTCATGCATGTTCATTGATCTTCATTCCAACCTGACCCCTCCAGCAAGAATCAAGATCTGTTATACTGTACATATAAACATGCCCATGTCCCTAGAGCCGCGAGTGACATTAGAAAGATCCCCTAGCCAGGGGTGAGGTCAAGCAGGGAAGGCAACATCGCCCGACGCTATGCTCCCAATGGCTACCTACCGCCGATTCCCAGCCTCAATCGCAGCATGAAGAAGCGCCCATAACTCCACCGTATATGCATGAAAAAACACTGAGGAAGCCGTGAAGGCAGGTACAATACAATTACCACATATCATCATCTCCTTCGTCGTGGTCCTGTGGTTCCGAGCGTCCATACGAACTGTACTCGTTTCCATGTCGTCCATACTGGACAGAATCATTGTATCCATTCTCCTGGTTGTGCTGAGACGCCCGAGATTGAGGCCGAACAGAACTTTGTCCTTGGGAAGAGCCGTCGGCTTGATGGTCGTAGTCATAGATTTGAGAGTCATCGACATAAGTGACACCTTCAGGCTTAGGATTCTCAGTCGGCTCGGCAAACTGCGCGATTCCCTGATATGAAGTCAGCGCCGAATACTAAATTAGGTGAATATTATATACCTGATGGTAATCATATCGATATCCGTCCCCCCCATCCTGTTGCTGTTCACGGTATTGTTGCTCCTGTTCCTTCTGACGACGCTCAGCCTCTTGCTTCTTCTGCAACGCTGACTGAGGAATCTGCATTTGGGGATGCATTTGCTGCACTTTGGCCAAATAAGAGTACATGAAGTTGCTTAGGAGAACTTGGCTGTACAAAGCGCGGCGGGGGTTCGCTAGCTTAATATGGGCCATCCGGTAAATCGCTCGTTCCTCTAGAATCGAGAATCGGGTCCAATTATAGTCGATATCAGGCTTGAGCTCACGATGAGGTGGGTCTGGTGAAAGCGCTCGAGCAGAGCTGCTTTTCTTTCCTCCCGAATCGCGGTCACCTTTCTTCTTGCTGGCTCCGAAGAACGAAGCGAAAAGGCCATCCTTCTCCTTCTTGCTCTCTCCACCGGACTTCCGACTGCTCTCTTTCTTCCTCTCCTCCTGCAGTTTGGTGTCCATACCAACGCTTTCTCGGTCGAGAACCAAACTCTCTCGGCCTCTGACCGGCGCGGCAATTTCCATAGTAGATTGCAGAACGTCTAGACGGGCGTTGTCATGAGATTTATCCACTAGCACCTTCGCCTTGCTCTTTTTGCTGTCCTTACTTTCCTTGGTATCCTCATCCTTCTTCTTGTCCTTCTTATCCTTCTCATCGCTACCGCCCTTGAGCCATGCCCAACTAGGTTTTCTAAACCCAGAGCTCTCTTCTTCCTTCTCCTTTTTCGATTTCTTCTCGGCCTTCTTCTCTTCAAGTGTAGGTATGAAAGTAAGGGATTGTGTGTCGGTACGTCCGCTGCTTCCCGGGAGAGGAGACGGGTGTTGGGCCATGTCGTTCAATGTTGGTGAGCGTGTCAAGCTCATTGGAATTGTTGTTGCACTAGAGTTCTGGCGGTCTAAAGGAGGTCGCTTGCTTGACCGTGCAGGAGGTTCGGGTGTAGGCTGCTGTCTTTGTTGTAGAGGAGCTGATTGAGAAGATGATCGTTCTGGGAACTGAGATCTGGGTGGCTGTTGTGGGACTTCTGGAGGAGGAGGGGTCTCGACTATAAGGGGAACGGGGGTATCATTTCGTGGGAATGTGCTGCTTCTGCCCAGTGAACCTGGTTGCGGAGCAGGTGGTGCAGACTCGACGACTATTGAGGGAGGAGAATCAGTCATATCTCCTGAGTCCTCCAATCTGCCTTCAGAACTGGACGAGGGTGTAGCTGTTTGTGGAACATTCTGCAGTCGACGTGCTCCGCGATTAGGTCTAGAGAAATTCTCTGTGGTCGTGGGCTCTGACTGTACTTTTGTTAAAGGATATCCGGTTGATGGCCGGCCGTCGATGGGTGAGGCTACGGGCGACTCCTCTCCATCAGTTTCAGCGCCCCTAATAGACTCAGCTCTCTTTGAAAACGGTACTCTCTCGCCCTTCCTTAGGCTGCCTCTTCTATATGTTGTTCTCGTTGATCTGCGTAAACCAATTCCAGGAGCTTGTGGTAATATTGGCATGTCCTCATCGACGAAACTCTCTCCACCTGATGCTTGTCGGTTGCTCGTATCGAGGGTCAGCTTCTGCATAGCTTTCGACGGATCCCGAACTAAAGCATCCAATTCCTTCAGGTCAGATATCTTCAATTCCGGGGTTTGGTTGGATGAGAGCGACTTCTTCCGCTCCAGTTGCTCTGCTCCATCTTTATATCCCACTGCTCCTCGTCCACCGTCATTGTCAATCTGCCGTGATAGCATTGACTTCTTTCTCTTCAATCCTCCACTGGATCCACTTCTCTCCACTCCATCCGGTGATAGTGAGGTTAGCTCGCCGGATCTTCTCTTAATCGATTGTACTCTGTTTTCGAGGAAGGTCTTGAACTCCATAGGAGCCAGCTCAGGGTGTACTCGAGCCGGAACCCAGAATAGCCTCGAGGGGTCATCTTCATCATCATTGCCGGTTGGAGCGACTGAGGGCATAAATGAGGGGTTCTGGAAAGATGGCAGATCCGGATCACCCTTATTGCCGACATCCATAGACATGCGCCGGAGTGCTTGAAGGTTGCTCAGTTCCTGCGCGATCGAATCAGGGTTCGAGCCGTCTATATCATTGAGAGCAAACTGCGCAGTTGCCGGATCGCCTCCATTGTGATCTCGGAGTGAGAGGGATGGCGAAAGTTGCCCTTTCTCGAAGGAGCCAGCTCTTGGACTCTGCATTATGCCAGGTGAGGTATGCGACTTCTTTGCTAAATTCCCATTTATACTCGGCGAAGGTCTCGTTCTCGTGGCTTTGTTGGGTTCGAAATACGTGTCGCCTGCATCAATCGATTCGTGCAATGGCGAGGTGACAAAACTCAGCGGTCTGGAGTCCCGTTTCGAATAATCATCGTCGTACATTTGACCTATAATTTCTGTCGCATGGTGATTCGTGTCGGAGAGCGAGAGGGCAGGAGTGTGGCCTCGCCGGCTGGCAAAGCTCTTGCCAGCGTCTGCCTGGTGTCTGGCTGATGTCTGTAGCGAGAGCACGAAGGTTAGTGAGAGTCTGCGATGTTGGATGGCGTACTTTAGTATAGAATGTAGTGCAACAAAAGTGATCTCGTGTAACAGCGGAAAACAAGCACGAAAGGCCGGCTATGGATGAGCAGTGAATAGGTAAAAGATCCGTGGGGAACTGAAATATTGTTTCATAAGAAGCTCTCGAATACTACACACCTTCATGGAGACTCGAAGAGGGGGTTTCGAAGGAAGGTTCCCCTTGCACCAGATGCTCTATTCGGTCCTGGGAGCCGCGACCTCATCTGAGGCGGATTTTGTTAAATGTTGATTGCCGTCGGATAGGGGATAAGAACTATTGTAGAGCCACACAGAGATCGAACTGTCGTCGTAGCATAGCGTTGCAGGTAGATATTGCTTGAGGTTGAATGCCCAAATGAAGTGCTTCGCTCATTGGAAAGACAAGGATGCGGCGAGATCAGGCGCTCAGTTAAGGCGGCCTTGGCTCTCTATCTCTTTGGTGAAGATAACTCAATTCTCTACACATTTCATAATGGTCAACTTTGTATGCAGATTCTATCTCCTATAAGTTCCTCACTTATCCATCTCTAGTTAGTTTCTCTCTTCAGTCTATCACTTGTTTCCTGCTTCTATCTATTCTATTTTTTACATGGAATTAAGGGGGATAGCGAGCATGAAAGTCCCTCAGTGCCGCTTTTCTCGGTCTGTGACGGTAGACCCGCCCTGCCCTAGGCTTTTCGTGATTTATTTTGGATGGGAATTTGGGACCATGTTATGCAGCATGCCGTCAGACTCAAAGAGATTTTAATGATTGAGAGGTAATGTTCAGCACCTCTGAAAAGCCAACTGCAAGCACCGTCTTCCATCCGTGATGCCGGAACTTATCTGGGTATCTATCATATGGAAAGTGGTACATGGTATCTGTTCACCAATGTACCTAGCCCAATCTTCAAAAGCAGCAGAAACATGATTTTGCTTGCTGCACACAGGCGCTTATGCTGGCTCATACTTCTGGGATTTTAACCCTTTTCCAATCAGGCATCAGACCGAAAAGGGGGGACGAAGAACATCTTTCTAGAAGGAATGTTTCTGACCCAAAACATGAATTGTGCTTTGATTCCCCTTCATCTACAAGTCTTTGTACCCTCTATAGAGAGAAAGAACAGGTTTTGAGGGTGGCAAAGCTAGACAGCAATCATGACGGATCCCATGTGAAAGGCGGGATGTTCGTCTCACCCAACAACCAGGAGCGAATCCTACCCTACTACTAAGCCAAGTTTTTCCTGAACGGACCCTCAGCTCCCGAACCCCTTCCGGAATGCCTTCAAGCAAACTCGAAAGAAAGATCTCGAGTTTGAAATCCAGTCACGTGCAGGCTTGTCTTGAAGATGTGATCCAAAGTGCCCAGAGACGTAGGCGCATTGAGGGTCCAATTCCGGCATTAACAAATCAGCTGATAGTAATATTCCAAGATCTTAGACATTGGGCCAAACGAAACACCTACTATTCATCGAGCGAAAAGACATTGTGGTCCGTTACTCATCAACCTTGCTGTCCATATGTCCCTCTCAGTCCAGCGATTGAGAGACGGCGGTGCAGTGCTTGCATGTCCAGAACCTTAATTGTTCCTTGGGATCTTGGCAATTCCCTCTCAAGGGATTGAATTTCAAACAGGAACGAGGAGATGATAGATTCAATGCTAGTCTTGTACGCCCTTTTCTTGGGAGTTTTCAGCACGGAATATGAAGCTATTCCGAACACTTCCAGTGCTCCATGGCCGGACGGAGGCAGACTTCCATTGCCCATGTATCTTCTCGGCGCAGAGAAAGACGAAAGCGCGCATGAGAGGAAGTCATCTCCTGCCCTCGAGCTAGTCCGCTTGACTCGCAGCAAGGCAAGAACTTCATCTGCATCCTATCATATACTCCAGAGACCGTACAGAACACTGAAGCCCCAATGTTGCGGGGACTCCATGCTGTCTCCTGCTTCTGAGAAACGATTTTCCCCAACCCCGCATTTAGTATGCAGGAACTATAGTGCATTTTACCGTACGGACAAATTTATTTTCGGTGCATCCGAGGCCGAGAGAGAACTCTCGAAATATATTTTCATTTCTGTGTGCCTACTTATGGAGCTATTTATCCCAGAATTGGGGCTGTCGCTCCCAGGCTTTGTTGTTCAATCGCTCTCGCAATGGCAGTCAACAGTGTTGTTTTCCGGCTCGTCTCAGCCGTCCTGTTCGCTTCACTAGCACTTGCTCAAAGCTGTTGGAAGAATACTACCTGCAGTGGACCATCCGATACTGCTTTCCCTGGAGAATGGGAGTCTAACATTTATGCGTGAGCGTTTATTCTCTTGTACCAGCATTTGCTATGGGCTCAATGGCTCAGGACGTCAACGCAGCGCTCAAATCTCGTCAATTGAGTGCTTCTTCTAACTTGAAGCAGACCCTCTTCCCGAACAGTCTCTCCAGCAAATATTCTTTCTCTTGCAACGGGCAGTATCATCTCTCCGTTCACAGGGACCGCCAAGCTCTCAGGAAATGGCTCTGCACTCGTCTTCGACTTTGGCATTGAAGTAGGAGGCCTGGTGACACTGGACTACACCTCCACAGGAGCTGGAGCAGTTGGTCTAGCATTCACAGAAGGAAAGAATTGGATTGGCGAGTACTCGGACTCATCCAATGGAAAGTTCGTAGGACCAGATGGAGCAATCTACTCCAACTTCACCGAGTCTGGTACCTACTCTTACACCATGCCGGACATCCGTCTTCGTGGAGGCTTCAGATACCTCACTCTCTTCTTGATCTGCAACGGAACCACTACTGTCGACTTCCAGGACATTAAGCTTGCCATTGGGTTTCAACCTACTTGGTCCAATCTCCGTGCCTACCAGGGATATTTCCACAGCAACGACGAGGAGCTGAACAAGATCTGGTATAGCGGAGCATACACGCTGCAGACGAACTTTGTTCCTGTTAATACTGGCCGCTGGGTTCCCATGCTGTCAGTGGGGTGGGCTAACAATGGCACTCTCGGCCCCGGAGATACTATTGTTGTAGATGGAGCCAAGAGAGATCGTGCTGTTTGGCCAGGTGATATGGGCGTTGCTGTGCCATCAACTTTTGTCAGCATTGGTGATCTTAACTCTGTCAAGAACGGTTTGCAGACAATGTACAATAATCAGGTAAGCATTGCAGGCTTTTTATGAGAATACTCCCTAAACATATCTCAAGAATCCAACCACCGGTGCCTTCCCCGAGGCTGGGCCTCCACTGTTGCAATTGGGGTCAGATACTTATCACATGTGGTCTATGATTGGAACGTACAACTATCTCCTGTACAGTAACGATACAACATTCCTGCTGGAAAATTGGTCAAAGTACTTGTTGGCAATGAACTACATCTACGGAAAAGTCACCTACTCAAGCGGCCTCTTGAATGTCACTGGCTTGAGAGATTGGGCGAGATGGCAGACTGGATATAATGGCAGTGAGCCTCAA
The DNA here is from genome assembly GCA_001625345.1 of Cairneyella variabilis. Taxonomy (NCBI): domain Eukaryota; kingdom Fungi; phylum Ascomycota; class Leotiomycetes; order Helotiales; genus Cairneyella; species Cairneyella variabilis. The sequence continues at coordinate 48,403 of AYLM01000112.1, forward strand.
ATGATGTAGGTCACAGTCCCTTTTACTCTCTTGAGTAGATCAAGTTCTAGACCGCTAATATCTTGCAGCCTCTACCGGACCCTCATTACGGGTGCTGATCTGGCAAAATGGGCTGGTGACACGACGAACCTCACTGCATTATGGACCAGCCGCGCTGCAGCTCTCAAAGTCGCCGTCAATGAATGGTGTTATGACCCAGGATATGGAGCATTCAAGGACAATGCCACAGCTACGACCCTGCATCCACAAGACGCAAACTCCATGTCAATTCTCTTCGACGTGGTGAATAGTACTGACAGAGCTGAAAGCATTTCCAGCAAGCTGCTCAATAACTGGACTCCAATTGGAGCCGAGACCCCTGAACTACCAGGCAACATCTCTCCCTTCATCTCCAGCTTCGAAATCCAAGCCCACTTGACGATCGGTCAGACAGACCGCGCCCTCGAGCTGATTCGCAGATCCTGGGGCTGGTATCTGAACAATGCCAATGGCACTGGAAGCACTGTCATCGAAGGATATCTCACGAATGGATCTTTCGGATATCGCTCTACTCGAGGATATGACTACGACACCAGCTACGTCTCGCACTCTCACGGGTGGAGTTCTGGACCGACGTCCGCACTCACGAACTACATCCTTGGTCTCACCGTTACTAGCCCTGCTGGCGCGACGTGGAAATTGGCTCCTCAGTTTGGCGACTTGACATCTGTAGAGGGAGGCTTCACGACAAGTTTGGGGAAGTACCAAGCAAGCTGGTCACTCCAGGGAAGTGGATATAAGCTCAGCTTCAGTATGCCGAATGGAACAACGGGACAAGTTGTTTTGCCAGCACTATCACATGGACAGTTCCCAGCTATCAGTTGTGATGGGAAAGACGTACCTGGCTACATGAACCCACGTATCTCACACTCCGGCAACGGTATAGTGTTGGATATCACAGACGGAAGTCATGAGATGGTGGTCTGGTAATGCCTTGAAAAATAATGTATACTGCGGCTCAAAACAGTAACTCTAATTGATAAAAACTATTTGATATTGATCGATCGACAAGTGGCTCTGTGTGATCGCTGTCCCCACAGTGAAGATCTCAATCTGTGCTCGCTTCAAGCCGCTTGCCAGCTCGTCGGAAACCAGATCCCTTCAAAGATGCTGATCTGGAAGGGATTCGAAGTTTAAGAATGAGTGAGGCCATGAGGACCTCGGGATGGTCGTCAAGCATCATGCATGACACTTGCGCATGAGGCTTAAACTCAAAAGTTGCCCGATATCTTGTTTTACGGCACTAACCCTCGTCTCCTCCACGGAAATCACACGACAGAATGCGATAGTTGCAGCGCTACGGTCCAGAACAGAAAGAATCACGGCCCGACATGGTATTCCCAAATGCCGGCACACCATCTGGCGAGGCTGTACAAAAATTTGTAACCATCTGAATTTGTGATGGGCTGCCGTGTTGAGATGGCTTGAGCTTCCCAGCCCTACGTCATAGGACCCCTATGATGAATTCACACTACTGGAGAAGGGATGGCCCCGCAAGCACCGGAGAATATATAGTGTCAGAGAATTCCTGTTACTCATGAAGTTTCAGTGAATCCTACAAATACACTGTCTTCCTCTAAGAAAGTGAAGATATCGTGATTCAATCCCAAGAAGATCAAAGGAACAAGGTACACAGATCCTGGAGCTCCAGACAGCAGGGGTCCAAAACGTGCTGATTTTGACAGGGCCTCACCCCACATTCCAGCTGGGTAAGCTTTTCCCCTGGAGACGACGAAAACATCGTGGCCAGATTGCTCCTTCCTCAATTTTTGCACGCCGCAATTTTCGGCATAGCTAACTCAAGATGCGCAGACAATATCCTAGTATGACGGAACGAATAGCAGGAGCTCCAGGCTCGCACCCAGTCACAATGCCGAATCGCCAGGCGTCGGTCAACAGCGCTCTGTCGGACGATGCTGTTCCCACTACGGATCCTAGAAATGTAAGTACTGGTATTATTCTGGATTGAATGCACTGGCGGAGGCTAACCGGTTTCTGCAGACCTCAGAACTATTGGAAGAGCGTCTGCGCGCGTGGAAGCATGCGGTTGGATATCTTGAGGACTATGTTACTGCAACAGAAAAGGCGCAGAAGGCACAAGCGAAGGAGTATGAGAAGGTGTTGAAAGTGCGCAATTTTCTCTTTGTGAGAAAAGGTGATAGAGGCTAATTTTGTCTAGACTATCAACAACCCTCTGAAGGAAGGCCACCATTTCGACCAGAGTCTTGGAGGAATTGCTGGGCTCTTTGAGAACATGAGACAAAATACTGAGGGACTGGTAAACACCTACCTTGAGACCGAGAAGAACCTCAAGGGCTCCGTCCTCCCAATCCTCGAGCGACTCCATAAGGAAATCAAGAACAAGTCGAAGGAACTTGCATCCGGTGCTAGCAAGGGTGCCAAGGAGGTCGACAAGGCACGAAATATCACCCAAAGGCACATTGAGCTTCTCGGTCAACAGACCGCAAGTTACGAATCTAGCGGCGGCAAGATGCATGCCCATGAAGATCCCTATGTTGTCCGCCGAGGTGTTTACCACAGACTCGGAAAGCAGGTCATGGAGGAGAACAACAATCGCCATGATCTCATCGCCGTCCAGAGCAACTTCGAAACCTTTGAGGGACACATCATCGAAGTCATCCAACAAGCCATGGCCTCTTTCAACCAATTCGTCGGAGGTCAGGCGCAAAAGGTCGAGCAGCTCTACACAGATATGCTCGCAACTGCCCAGAAGGTTCCGCTTAATTTTGAGTGGAATCAATTTGTCCAGCGTAGCGGCGATCTTCTCATCGATCCCAACAGCGGCGAACGCACAATTGAGTCCATTACCTTCCCCAATCAAGACCACAAGTCCACCAAACCTCTAATCGAGGGCACCCTCGAGAGAAAATCTCGCAACAAGCTCAACTTCAGCGGGTACTCCACCGGATACTACGTTGTGACTCCGAGCAAGTATCTCCATGAATTCAAAGACAACGACAACCTGCGCAAAGATCCCACCCCCGAACTCTCCATCTATCTCCCAGATGCCACAATCGGCTCTACCAACGGCGAGAAGTTCAACGTGAAGGGCAAGGATCTGAGCAAGGGCCTCAGCAGCAAGCTTTCCGGAACCTCGGAACTATCATTCAAGGCGCATACTCCTGCTGATGCTGAAAAGTGGTCCCAGGTCATCAGCTCTATGGCTGGTGCCAAGCCTACAGGCGCCGTTATGAGTGAGCCGTCTTCTCCTGTCAGCCCTGTCGACCAGAAGCATGCTTCTGTGCCACCTCAGTACGCTGAGGGGTCTGCACCTGCGGGTGCTGGCGCTGAGAAGCCTGCTCCGATCCAGACTTCGGGTGTCACTGGAGGCGAGACCGTCGCAAGCCCTACTACTGCTACACCTGTTACTGCCGCACCTGCGACCAAGGAGGAAGTTTGAATATACCCTAGGGAAGTAATTGAGATGGAGGATTCTTGTAATGTATAATATAACGAGGGGGCTGGGAAGGAGCTCAAGCAATATGGTGATGCAATGCAAATGAAATACCCAATTGTGATAGTAAGTGCTTGAACCTTTGTGAAGCACTCATTCATTCTCATACGCTATGCTCTCTTCTAATCGAAAAAAAAATCTTAAACCATTATATCGCATCAACTCGAGGGTCTTGTCTTCCCAGCTTTCTATATTTGGCTTTTTTTTTTTAAAGCAATGCGCGAGGTTCTCTTGCGATTTCATGTATTTGCTCTTCCTTCGGATGAGCGAGGTTCTGCTGCTCATTAATTCATTTGCTTATTCCAATATGAGCAGGAGAACCCCACCCTTTTTATTTATTTGCTTTGGAGATATCATCACTCTTGTCGCCGGGATCGCGGGACCCAGGTTTTACATCAGCGAGTAAATCTCATACATGACCTGAATAGAAAGTCAAGGAACGGTCCAAGGTCGGTGTGTGCACTTCGCTTCTCATTTTGTTACTTCGAGCAAAACATTTGTCAAGTGCAAGTGTTTTGGAAAAAGCCGAGTCATGAATGCTACAAAGGTAATCACGCAAGAGCAGGCGAAGTCATGGATAGAAAATGAAATCATTTAGGCAGTCCCTCATCTACTCGACATCCTGTCATCAACTCAATCCTTCTCTCATACACGTCATACACAGTCTCCCCACTCCCTCCCTCATCTTCCTTCTCGATGCACTACAATTTTCTTGGCTCCCTTTTCTCCTTCCATCGATTCACTTCCCGAAATCCAATCTTCGCTAGCTCCTCATCCAACTCTTTCTCCGAACTGACGAACTGAATGCTTCTCTCCTTCGCTCTCTCCGCCTTGGGGGGTCCTCCAGCATCTTAACACCCTTCACCACTCCGCACATCTAACCAGCTTCTCCTTATCCTCCTTCTTCGTTTCTGCCACTTTGGCTTTGAGCTTTCGGATGAGCTTACTACGCTCCTCCCATTCCAACTGTTACTTCTCTTCGCTGTGCTAAGTGATTGTGAGTTTGGGAGACGGAGACTTGGGGCGGTGAACTAGGCGAAGTGTGATCTTCATCTTCTCTATCCGAGGGGAAGGGGATCGAGTATCCTTTGTGCTGGCTTTGGATCCGGCCTTACAGACGTTGTTCAGGAGACGCTCCGTCTCGAGATCTCGCTCCTTGTTAAAGTAAGTCAAGCGGATTGTTGTTGGCTCCGGGGTAGGCTTCTTGAATGTGGCCTTCCAGGTGTACTTCTTCGATGGCGTTGTGACAGATGCTTCGCTGGTACCGGATCCCTTGGGGTCCTTGGAGCCCTCGGTATTGGACTGGCTCTGGACGGTCTTTGGGCTGTAGGTCAAGATGAGTCGAGGCTTCTTCTGGGAAGACGTGGTGACTTGTCCTTCGGAAGCTTCAAAATTTCTCTTGCTAGACCCTTGGCTGTCGGTGGAAGATGTTGAGAAAGTCTCGAAGGGGGAGAAAGGCCGCTCCGGGATGGTCTGGCGTGTTTGTGAAGCTTGTTGGGAAATCCAAGGGTTGGTGAATTGCACTCCTCCTTTGGAGAGGAGATATCCCCGAGTGGTTGCAGCTGCCATTGGGAATGTCTTGACTTGACGGTTTGGTGTTTGGATGAAAGGAGCGTGTACTTAGATAGTTGACGTAGAAGTTTGGTCTAAAAACACTAGCTTGAAACTTTGACACTTGGTGAGAACTTCGTGTACTTGTCTGTCTAGTTTGTGTTCTAGAGAGAAACGTTCTGGCAGGGAGGCTCCGGTTTTATAGGAGCCATGCCCAGAGCTAGGCAGTCAATATTGTTACGCTATCATCAGTTTGAATGCAAATTTGGTATTGTCGTAATGATTATCATAAGCTTTTCCCATGGTGATAATATTAAGTGTTGAGCCACAAGCGGTAAGCTTCTGACATTTAGATACCTTGAACCTAACGTAATGTGGTGTGCTCGCTTATTTTCTGCCCCTTTTCGGCTCTTAGCGGACAACATCGCACCCACCCACCAAAACAAATTCAGACAACACCAGATTCTACAGCATTCAAAGAGATAGAAAACCAGTACCCCTATTACTTATTTATTAGGAATAGATCTTCGGGCATTATTTTGCGCATTTATGTTATTCGGGTCAATTGTGAGAGCGCGAAAGCGATGACTTTAACCAGTTGTGGTGACCTTACAGCATCGACCCCAGAGTTTGGATATTTGCTCACTCAAACAAGCTAGATAATGTTGTCAAAAGCTAGCAAATTCAAACATTGGTTGATTCTGTGTGCCGCGATTGGGTTCTAGCAGAGGTCATACGTAAAATAACAAAGGTATTGCTTTCGTTCCGGACGGAGGAAAATTCTGTTCAGCCCCTTGATATCATAAACTTCGAGATCCAATCTCTCGAAATTCTGTCTAAAACCATGAAACCTACGCAAAATTTGCAAGGCCAAAATTTTCCCGAAAGCAGATTATTATGTAGCGACTTTGGGAATTTCAGAGGCCATAATACTTTAGACCGAAAGGGTGGTCCACGTAAATTTAAGCACAAGTTCGGAAAGAGAGAAGGGTTTATGTCGGAGTCTAACCGCTTGTGGCTCAACACTTAATATTTTAAGTTCCGGAAGAGAAACTGAATTATCTGGTCATCATGAGGAGGAGGAGTCACGATGCCTACAAATGACAACATTACTTTAGTGGCGATGCAATTCCAGACGAAAATTGCCTTAAGACGGCCCAAGTCTCACAACGTAAAGGCAGAAAATTCCCTCAAATTGGACGGCCATTCTGTAAAACTACACAATCTTCCCTCCAAACTCCTTCGCCAGTTTCCTAGAGCTAAAAACCACTCAAAAAGACTCTGCTACTCAAAATCTCCCCACCATGACACACTTCCAAAGACTAAACCCCAAGACAGGAACAGACCGCCTCGTTGACGTAGACTTCGAGTCTTCTCCTAGCCAGCATCGTCCCATCAGGCAACCCAGAGTTCATAGCATCACATCATCACTCGCTCTCGATCAGTCACCTATCATGATGGGGGCCAGCTCTGTTCCACCTGTGCAAACCAATCAGCAATAAATCAACCGAAACTCTTCTCCATCCCCATCTTCAGAGTGGTCTCCGCAATCTCAAGCCCCTTTCACACCAACAGCATTTCGACAGCCTCAGACCTCTCGCCAGCCGCACCCTCTCTCAGCCCAGATCAAATCAGTTCAGACATGGACCTCGATCTTCCTCCAATGGAATCCGAGAAGCTAATTTACTCCTTACCAATACGAACCGCCTGGCCACTCCAATTTAAGGACTATCTGCGCAGAAAGCATGCTCAGTTCACCAGCTCATCTCTTTCATCCCCTGACCACATCATCCGCACAACCTGGGATCCAGAGAAAGAGTACACTGGTTTGGAATTCAATACGGAAGAGGAAGCAACCGAATTCCATGACTGGTATGATGGGTTTCTTGAGCAGATGGACCAGCTCGTGGGCATAGATGTCGAGCAGATGAAGTTGATTTTGGAACATTCTACGTCTGTCGATAAGGTTATTAATCTCTTTATTAAGTTGCCGTTGGGGAAGAGAATGTAGAAAAAGTTAGAGGGGTGGTGGTGAATTGGAGACGAGAGTGACGGGATTTTGTCTGAGTCCGAATGGGGATGAAGCAGACTTGACGTGGAAACGTGCATAGTATGAGGGATTGATTCATTAAGAATTATCATACGAAGTCGTTCTGTGAAAAATAACTCATCTCTCATGTCAACTTAAAATATCATATTGCCCAAGAGTATTTGGGACAGGGTCATGGGATTTCTGCTTTCACAGCCAGCAAACATTTCACTCCATAGATTTAGACTCTTCATAACAGTTTCAAGAGCAAAAGAAGTAAAGTCATATATTCTTACAGCTAACCCCTCAATGCTCCATAGCATCCTCAAACAACCCCCTCAATTGCTCTCTCTCCTCATTTACCTCCTCCGCCAACCCCGGCGCCAACATCAACACTCTCTTCTGCGGAATCGTGCCCTCGACCAAATCATCCAGATGTTCCCTCTTGAACCCCAGGTCCTTCAATCCCTTCGGCTGATCTCCCAAATCCGCCAAGAATTTCGTCAACGCTTCACCAAGCACCTCACCCGCGCTCTCCTTCTTTACGTTCGAGATATCGACACCGAAGCATTCAGCGGCAGCGAGGTGGCGATCTGGGTTCGAGGCGCCGGTGAAGCGGAAGACGGCAGGAGCGGAGACGGCGACGGAGACGCCGTGCGGGATGATGGGGGAGGAGACTTGGTAACCCGGGTGCTGGTATCCTGGGTTTTGGCCGGATATGGGGTACGACATGCCGTGGCAGAGATGTACTCCAGCATTCCCAAACCCAACACCGGCAAGTGTAGCCGCAAGCAACATCTGACTCTGCGCCTCATGGTCCTCGGGATCCTTCGTCGCTCGTGGAAGATACTTAATCGTACTCCTAAGCGCTTGCAGAGAGAAGATATCAGAAATGGGATTAGCGCCCTGGTACGCAGGCCTATTGATCGGGTTCGCGGGTCGAGGAATCCGCTCAAAGTACGGGATTGCTGTCCAACTCTCGAGACTGTGGCACAAGACATCCAATCCCGAACTTGCGTGGACGGCCGAGGGCATCGTCCGAGTATTCAAGGGATCACATATACCTAGAGTAGGCTTGAGATTCCGATGCGCAATACCGGTCTTCGCGCGTTTGGATACAAGATCAAAGATTGCCGTTCCCGTAGTCTCAGATCCGGTACCTGCAGTTGTAGGTACAGCAATCAAAGGCTTTAGCGGCTTGTCGATCGGAAGACCCTTCCCGAGAGGTGCGTTTACGAAGTCGAGGAATTCGGCATCTGGGTAGCAAGTATAGAGATTCATTAACTTGGCAGTGTCGATGACAGATCCACCGCCAACAGCCAAGAAGGCATCTGGTTGATATGGTTTGGCGAAGTCGATTGCGTCTTTGATCCTTTCCCATAAATTAGCATTCCGAACACTCAATAGGACACACATTTGAGGAAAGAGAAACAAACATACGAACTATCCTTCGGCTCAACCCTACACCTATCATACACCGTAAACTCCACCCCCTCCCTGCTTAACCCCTCCACCACCTGCTTCATCGCATCCAAATCCTTCACCACGGCATCCGTAACCACACACACCCTCTTCGCGCCCATGTTCTTGAAATCCATGCCTACTTCCTTCGTCACGCCTGGTCCAAATCTAATACTTGAAGCCGCCATTTCAAATGCGTATTCCTTTTGGCGACTCATATCAACGGGGGTGGCATAATTGCGTTGTTGTAAGTTGCGCTTGGCGTGTGCGAGGAGACCGGAGGAGGGAGTGGGTTGGTGG